>ML780380.1:454000-477485 GCA_009831015.1 Picea engelmannii
CCCTCCTCATCTCATTGTAGCACACCTTTCCTCTACCCACCTTCGAGTCGCGTCCCCTTATCGCTCCCGCCTATCATCTCCTACCAGGTGTTATACCACTCACCTCCATCTAGGAAGATGGTCCCCATCCAGCCTACTGTTGTGGCCTTTCCTCTACCCCCACGTAATCACCCTGTGCCACTTCACCTCTGACCTATCCCAATGTAGTACCCACATCGTTTTCCATCGCCTGCACTTTCCCAGTCACCTTCCATCTACCACGTTGGTCCATATGGTTGTCTCTTGTCTCACCTCCACGTTGATTGTGCCATCGTCCCCACCAGATCCTCATCCACTTCCTCCAACTATGTCCCCTTGTAGTGGTCCAACAAAGAAGTTGAAGGCCAATGAGAAGCCTCCACGTCTGTCAGATGCAGAGTTGACTTGGAACTCTCTGATCCTAAGGAAGCAGTTACTAAAATAGGTGATGGTGGTTGAACATCATTTCCACCATAAATGGAAAGCTCATGAAAGGACCATCAGTTAGTCCACTCAGCCGCAGGGCCGTTCTGAAGCACAATTGCACATGGCAGAGTTTGCGTCTGACCAGAGACTGCACGCACAATTTTCCAGAAGGCATGCAGACATAACGCCTTCAATGCAATGACTCGAACTCTTTTCTGCGATTTTGGTTCTGAGTATATAGGAGTCATTCTCATATTTTTTTAGGGTCGATGGTAGAGATAAGCTCTCGATTTGTAAAGTCTTAACAAAGCCTCTGTTTCTCTGGTTATGATATGCATTTGAGACTTCTTGTTTAATGGAAGCCAGTTTCTCTCTCATTTATTTTGCCTCTAATTCTGAAACTCGGGCATGGATGATCCAGTCGAGTGTTGTGATTGTAATGTAATGAAGGTTTGATTGCAGTATTGTCGCAGCATTTTAGTTTCTTGAAGTTTTCAGATTTAAGAGGATCTTATATTTGAAGCTTTTCCTCAGCAGGCAGCTGGAAGACCGAATGTCCACAATAGACCTTCACCTTTTCTCCTTATGCTCTTCTGCCTACTCACCATTATGCAACTTACTAACGAAAGTTAGATCAAGACCTCATTTTTATATGCACACCAACCCATATTTTTGGGTTAAAGAGATATAATCTTGAGACTGCATCCATTAGACCACCCTTTAAATTATTCATTGTGACACACAGGCTTATGGGCCTTGGGATTACCGTTGCGGCAATCCGAAGGTGACTTCCAATGATAACATTTACGGCACCGTTTTCGGGGATGAAGTTGAAGATTTTCCCTAGGATTGAATGACAAATTTTACTGGTTTTGAAGGTGCATCAGAACCCAGTACATCACGATTGCAGTTGTGCACCTGGCGACTCCACTGTGGTGACTCCATTGAGACGACTCCACTATTCCAGCTGTGGCTTCCAGAGGCAGACACATGAGGTCTACTCCACAACTACCCTAGCAACACCTGAAGCTGACCTAGAGAAAATTATTAGAAAGGGAAAGGCCCCTCGAGAAGGAGCTTCTACTATTGAACCATGTATTTCTGATGATTTTCATGGTCCTTCTTTAGAAACTCCATTTTTTTCTCCTCATTCCCCTGTTATACCTTCTATTGGAGTTTCCCGAACTTTAAATTTTGGGAGTGTTCTTGTTGAGTTTTCCCCTCCTGGTCCTAGATTCGAGGAAGAAATCCTTGTCACTCCTTTCTACCTTGAATTTGTATCATGGTCTAGACCCAGGACCTCAGAAGATTTTCCAACCCTGGGCTTTACCACCCCTCGTCCTATTATTGTTGCTACTACAGAGAGGGAAACCTCTGTTCCCTCAAGTCCTATGGCCTTTTCTCCAAATCTTTTATTGTTTCCCTTTCCTCCCGGAAGTGCAGTTCCAATATCCCATGTTCGAACCCCATCTCCTCCTAATTCTCCTCCACCTATCATCCATATGGCAGGCACTAATCCTCCTCGAAATAGAATGGATGCTATAGTAGCCTCCAAATACGCCCCTCTCGTTCTACCCCAACCTCTTAATTCCCTTCCAGTTGGTGGCTAGCATAAGCAACTGCCTAAGTTCACTGGGGAGGGAGATATTACTGCAGAGGAGCACCTTGCAACCTTCTATAGTTATGTTGATAACTATGTAATAGTAGATGAAGATGTGTGGATGAGGATTTTTGTCCATAGTCTCGATGGAGAAGCTAGAAATTGGTTCAGAGCCCTGACCCCTAGATTCATCGATGGGATTGAGGCTTTGGATGATATCTTCTTGAGATAGTGAGGGGATAAAAAAGACTTTATGTACTATATCACCGAGTTCGGGTCCCTAAAGAGAAAGGAGGGAGAGTCTGTCTCTGACTTCTCCAAAAGATTCAACAAAAGGTACAATAAGATCCCTGCTGAGATAAAGCCTACAGAAGCTTCAGCCAAAATTACTTATGCCAATGCTTTTGACCTGGATTTCTATCTCCTGTTAAGAGAAAGAAGAGCTACCTCCCTAGATCATATGCAATATGCATCCCTGCAAGTAGAGTCTAACATATTGGCAGTTGACCAACTCAGAAATAAGGTCGACAAGGATAGAGGAAGAGGAAAACATGAAGCCTCAACCTCCAGTTATTTTTCTCCCCCTCCTCAAATGGACGAAGTAACCAAGTTGCTAAAATCGCTTTCAGCTAGGATGGAAAGGTTGGAATTAGAAGGGAAGCAGACATACATAAATCCTCAAAATATTGATAACATAGGAAACTTCAGGAGGAAAAATAACAATGCTCCTCAGGTTATCCAAAGAGAAACTCGAAACAGAGATAGGGATGATCAGAAAATCCAAGCTCCTCTTCAAAACAACCTTGTCACAGATAATGGTGAAGAGGAACAGGACATAGATCCAGAAATTCACTGTCTTGAAGATTCATCTCCTACTCCTCACTTAAATCAAACAACATATGAGGAGTCTCTCATGGACATTCAATTAAATGAATTGAATAAGGGGGATAAGACCGGTGACATCCCAAATAGATACAATCGTAGGTCCAATAAGAAAGAGGGGAAGTTTGTCATCCCTGATCAACCTCCTAGAGAGGAAAATCTTGCCCATGATGTAGCAAGTAGAAGCAAGGAGAGAAATGCACAGAGCTTCCCACCAGTAGCCAAAGATTCTACCCCAGAGGTAAAGGATATTCCAAAGCCTCCCTCCAATTTTAACTTGGAGCATGAAATCCAGAAGATTAGGATTCCAATCCCCCTTTCAAAATTGGTCAAGCACAAAGATTTTAAGAAATCCTTGTCTAAGTTGTTTCTGCCTGAACCTCTGCTTTTCCCCCTAGACTCCATCAATTTGCAAGATGAGAAGCCAACAGTCATCCTAGGTCCTATGGTAGAATATAGATATGATTCATCCCCTCCTTTTTACACATCCCTGAACATACATGATAAGGTGTTGCATAACTATTTAATGGACTCAGGGGCATCTCATAATCTCATGCCCAAAACTGTCAGGGAAGAACTAGGACTAGAAATCACAAAGGAATAACATGACTTGTATTCTTTTGATTCAAGGACAATGCAATGTATTGGGGTCATTAATGATCTAGTTGTGACCTTGTTCCAATTGCCCATGAAAAGCATGGTCATGGATATTGTGGTGGCTGATGTTCCTCCCAATTTTGGTATGTTATTGTCAAGATCTTGGATAAAAAGACTTGGGCATAAAGCAGACCCCACCAATCATCCTATCTTTTCCCTTGACACTTATTTGGGATCTAGCTTATTGCAACTCACTGATGCCCCTGAACCTTCTCTTGAGATTAGAAAGTCCATTGTTCTCTGTGAAGATTCCCCCCCAATTACCCATGTTTGGAAAATGTTCTTTGATGGAGCTTCTTCTAGAAAAGGTGTTGGTACTAGAGTAGTCTTTGTTTCCCCTGCTCAGGAAACCATACCTCTGTCATACAAATTGGAATTTGAAATTACCAATAATGTGGCAGAGTATGAAGCTTTCGTTTTGGGTTTGAGAGCTGCAAAGGACATGGGAATTGAAGAGATATCAGTGTTTGGGGATGCTAAGTTGATTGTCCAGCAGATCGGAGACATTTATTAGGCCAAACACCCTCGGCTTAGAAGTTACAAAAATGAAGTATGGGACCTCATTGAGAGTTTTTCTCGGCTTTCAACATTTCATTTATTCCAAGGGAAAATAATGTCATGGCTGATTCTCTAGTTGTTTTAACAAGAAATTTCAAATTCCCTCTGCCACCTAAACTCAGGTATGGTGTAGAAGTGAAATATAGACCCTCTATACCTGACAATGTCAAGCATTGGAGAGTGTTTGAGGATGATCTTGAAATCAAAAGATTCTTGGAAACTGTTGAGGAGTTTTTTGTATTGCACATTGATCAAGATCCTGACTTTGAAATAGAGCCCCATACTGATGTTTTCTTGAAGAAGATTGTTGATCATCACATTGTCCAGCTACCCAACAATCACATCCCAAAGGGACTAGTTCCTTTGGAAAGGATTTTTGACAGAAATGATGTGGTAGTGAAGGGTAAAATCTCAAATGATGATGCTAATGTGGATGAGTGCAATCTTGGCACAGAGAAGGATCCAAGAATTGTCAAATTATCAAGCAGTCTGTCAAGAGAGCAGAGGGATGAATATATTAAGTCATTAAAAGAATTTTCTGATGTGTTTGCTTGGACATACGAAGACCTCAGAACATATGACACCAGTGTCATTGAACACAAGATCCCATTGAAAGAGGAGGCCAAGACATTTAGACAAAAGTTAAGACAAATAAATCCTATGATGTTGCCTATTATGGAAAGGGAGGTAAAGAAGTTGTTGGACGCCCAGATCATTCTCCCCTTAAGATATTCTAAATGGGTGGCCAACCTGGTCCCAGTGAGGAAAAATAATGGAGAAATCAGACTTTATGTCGAGTTCAAAAACCTGAACAGGAGCTCAAAGAAGGACAACTACCCTTTGCCAAATATGGAACACATATTGCAAAGGGTGACAGGTGCATCCAGGATTTCCATGATTGATGGATTTTCTAGCTACAATTAGATCTTTGTCATGCCTGAAGACAGATAAAATACCATTTTCACCACTCCTTGGGGCACGTTCATGTATGCTAAAATGCCCTTTGGATTAATGAATGCAGGAGCAACCTTTAAAAGATCCATGGACATAGCCTTCATTGGGGAAAAGGATAAATTCGTGGTAATCTATCTGGATGACATAACAGTCTTTTCCAGATCTGATAAAGAGCATTGTTGTCATCTGAGAAAGGTCTTCTTGAAATGCAAACGGTTCGATCTCTCCCTAAATCCAAAAAAGTCATTGTTTGCCATGCAAGAGGGAAAATTGTTGGGGTACATAGTATCAGCTGAGGGGGTCAGAATTGATTCAAGAAGGGTAGAAGCTATCCAAACCTTATTACTTCCTAGATCCAAAAAAAGAAATTCAGTCCTTCCTGGGAAAAATTATTTTTTTAAGAAGATTTGTTTTGAATTTTTCCGAATTGGTGAAGCATATCACAGTCATGCTCAGAAAGGGAAATTAATTAAAGTGGATTGTTGAGCCCAGAGAATCCTTTGACCAAATTAAAATGGCATTGACTGAAGTGCCTGTGCTAATTAGTCCTGATTATTCCAAGGATTTTTTTATTTTTTCCTTTGCTTCTATTGATACAGTGGCAGCGGTTTTGTTGCAGAAAAATGTTGAAGGGTTGGAGCAGCCTATTTCCTTTTTCAACAGAGCACTGAGGGACGCTGAGGTAAAATATGACATCATGGAGAAACGGGCCTATGCCTTAGTGAAAGATCTCAAAGATTTCAGAGTCTATGTTTTTCATTCAAAAATCATTGCATATGTCCCTTCAATTTCTGTGAAGGACATTCTTATTTAGTTGGACATAGATGGGAGAAGGAGAAAATGGATTGCCAAAATCCTTGAGTTTGATCTGGAAATAAATCCCACCAAGATAGTTAAAGGTCAAGGTTTACCCAAGCTATTGGCTAAATCAAATTGTAAATCTTTAGGGGTTAACATCATCAATGCTTTCTCAAGAGGTTAGCAAGCTAAGTTTTCTGATAAAAATCCACAAGATAGCCCTTCATTGGCAGAATACACTTGGTACAAAGACATTATATTTTTTTTGCGAGAGCTAAATCCCCCTGATAACATGGGGAAAAGAAAGGCAAGAGCTTTAAATCTCAAATCAATCAGGTATTGCCTCATTGACCAGGTCTTGTATTGGAAAGACCCTTTGGGTGTGCTTCTGAGATGTCTAGACCCACAGGAGGCCCAAAAAATTATGTTTGATTTCCATGATGACGTGTGTGGAGGAAATCACTTTTGGAGAACCACAGCCTACAAAATTCTCAAGGATGGGTATTATTGGCCTACTTTCTTCACTGATGTTTGTGCAAAGGTTAGATCTTGTATCAAATGTTAGAAATTATTTGGGAAGCAACAGCTCAAATATCTTCCTTTGAAGCCTGTAGTAGCTTCAGTACCCTTTCAGCAGTGGGGCCTAAACTTTATTGGGGAAATTCATCCTGCTTCAAGTGGTCAGCATAGGTGGATCTTAACTGCAACAGACTATTTCACCAAGTGGATGGAAGTTATCCCCACGAGGAGCGCTTCTCACAAAGTCATCATTGGTTTTCTTGAAGATATTATGGCAAGGTTTGGCTATCCAAACAGAATCATCACTGATAACACTGCATCCTTCAAGGATGAACCATTGATTAAGTTTTGTGAGCAGTTTGTAATTTCATTGATCCACTCTACCCCTTACTATCCATAAGGGAATGGACTGGCAGAGTCCTCTAACAAAATTATGATTAAGATCATTAAAATATTGTTAGAGGACAATAAGAAGGCATGGGATTCAAAGCTCAAGTTTTCTTTGTGGGCTGACAGGATGACAACAAAGAGGTCTCTAGGCACCTCTCCTTTTCAGCTTGTGTATGGAACTGAAGCCATTTTCCCTTCTCAGCTCGCCCTGCCTGTGGAAAAATTCTTCCAAGACCGTCAAGAGGAGCCTGATGATATGATCAGAAGGATACATTAGCTGGTAGAAGTGCAGCAGACCAGCGAACAGACGATAGAAAAAGCGCATGACTATCAGTGGAGAATCAAGCATGCCTTTGATAAGAAGAACAGTAAGGAGGATTTCCAAGTGGGAGATCTAGTACTCAAATGGGACGCGCCAAAGTAGGATAGAGGAAATCACAATAAGTTTGAAGCCCTGTGGATCGGGCCCTTCAAAATCTCTGAGGTATATCCAAATAATACATATAGGTTGCAGAATTTTGAGGGCAATCAAGTTTTTGGTGGCCCTATAAATGGGAATTTTCTCAAGAAGTTATTTATTTGAGCCATGGATGGCTCCCATGTCTTTGTAAATATTGTTTTTATTTTGTTTTCAGTTTCTTAGGTGACTCCATAACCCAACAGGAAGGCACTGGAGCCACATAAGAGTTCTTGGCATCTCATAGGGAGCAAGCCATCCCGCATGGAGCCTAATGTTATCACATAAATTTGTAAAGGGCTGTTTTTCCTAAGAAGTTGGCCCCTTGGTGAAAGAAATGAAGAAAAGGGGCAAAAAACCCACAAAATCGGGTTATCCTAATTTTTTGGTCCTGGGTGCAATTATGCTAATCGGCGCGTAGATCTGGGTGGTTGAGATATGTGTGCCCAGATCTACGGTGTGTGGTCCATACCGAACCCCCCCTGGTATTCTTCCTTTAACGAAGGGTTGGGGGGGTCTGGAAAAGTGGCTTCCCCATCGGTTCCCCCGTTATCGTGGCACACTCTTGTCATATCGGACCCTCCCCCCGCTCCAAACTGCTTACCACCACCACCCCCCTCCGAAATAGCCCACTTACCACTCTCCCTTACCACTTCTTCCTCCCGTGCCATCTATCCTCCACTCTATCTCTCTCTTTCTCCCATCACATCGCTCGCTCTCCCTCCTCATCTCATTGTGACACACCTGTCCTCTACCTACCTTTGGGTCACGACCCCTTATCACTCCTGCCTATCATCTCCTACTAGGTGTTCTACCGCTCACCTCCATCTAGGCATATGGTCCCCATCACGCCTACTGTTGTGGCCTTTCCTCTACCCCCTCATAATCACCCTGTGCCACTTCACCTCTAGCCTATCCCAGTGTAGTACCCACATTTTCCGCCGCCTGAACTTTCCCGGTCATATTCCATCTGCCACATTGGTTCATATGGTCGTCTCTCGTCTCACCTCCACGTCGATCGCACCATCATCCCTACCAGATCCTCATCCACTTCCACAAATAGTGTCCCCTTGTAGCGTTCCAATGAAGCAATCGAAGGCCAATGAGAAACAACCACGTCTGTCAGATGCAAAGTTGACTTGGAACTCTTCGATTCCGAGGAAGTAGTTATTAAAATAGGTGATGGTGGTTGAACATCATTTCCACCATAACTGGAAAGCTCGGAAAAGGACCATCAGTTAGTCCACTCATCCGCAAGCCCATTTTGAAGCACAATTGCATCTGGCAGAGTTCGCGTCTGACCAGAGACTACAGGCACAGTCTACCAGGAAGCATGCAGATGTAGCGCCTTCAATGCGATGACTCGAACTCCCTGCTGCGATTTTGGTTCTGAGTATATAGGAGTCATTTTCATATTTTGTTAGGGTCGATGGTAGAGATAAGATCCTGATTTGTAAAGTCTTAACAAAGCCTCTAGTTCCTTGGTTATGATATGCATTTGAGACTTCTTGTTTAATGGTTGTCGGTTTCTCTCTCATTTATTTTGCCTCTGATTATGAAACTCAGGCATGGATGATCCAATCGAGTGTTGTGATTGTAATGTAATGAAGGTTTGATTGTAGTACTGTCGTAGCATTTTATTTTCTTGAAGTTTTTAGATTTAAGAGGATCTTATATCTGAAGCTTTTCCTCAGCAGGTGGCTGGAAGACCGGATGTCCACGGTAGACCTTCACCTTTTCTCCTTATGTTCTTCTGCCTACTCACCACTATGCAACTTACTGACGAAAGTTAGATCAAGACCTCATTTGTATATGTGCACCAACCTAGCTTTCTGAGTTAAAGCGATATAACCTTGAGATTGCATCCATTAGAACACCCTTTAAATTATTCACTGTGACAGACAAGCTGATGGGCCTTGGGCTTACCTCTGCGGCAATCTAGATGTGACTTCCAATGCTAACAACAGTGATTATAACAACAATAACAACTTAGTGATTAGTATTCCTAGACTAGGTTAGCAAGTTAATTTAGGTTAGTAGGGTATCAAGTAGAGAGATTGAGTTTGAAGTTTGATGATTCTTGTCAAGAAACAAGGGTTGAAGACTAGTGTTTCTTAGGGGTAAATGGATTCAATGTGGGTGGCTCCTTATAAGGATGAAAGTTAATGATGATACACAAAATTCTAAGAGGGAAAAAGTCTGGGAGGAGTAGCAACTTAAGTCCTCCTAGATTTTTTTCCTTAAGAGACAAAGTGCTAGGTTGTAGGCACTTCTAGGCCCTAGTGCCTTTCTCTCCCTATCCATTCTATGGAGTAGAAATTATGCAACAATAACCAAATGCAAACCTCTAGAGTGCTAGAAATTTAGGGCTCTAGGGTTTCACTAGTTGCTAAATCAGTTTAGTGGAAGCTTGGCAAATAAAAAGTAATAAAGTAGCAACTTAAGTTTCTTACTTCAAGCATTAAATACACCATGCAATTTCATAATCTTGTATGAGAAAATAAAACCATACCTTAAACCATTCGATAGATGACAAAATGCATATTCTACTTACTTGCACCAAGAATAATCATGAGTATACCATGCAAGATCACCATAAAACTCCAAAAATTGATCCAAGTTGCAAATACAAGCCTTAAAAAAGAGTGGTGCCTCACTATTTCAGCCAATAACCATAATACGGTGAAAATTTCAGACCTCTACTCTCCAAGGACAAGTTATTATGAAAATGAATGTCACTTTCTACTTATTTAAAATTTAACCTAAAATTAATTTCAACTCATAATTATTGGGTCGACCTGGACAATTTTTTACACAAATTAAATCTGGACAAAATAAAATTAATTTGCATCTAATAATCACTCCAGGGGTGACATCATGCCCCTCCAGGGTGACATTGAGCCTCAAGTATGGAACACTGGGCAGGGAAGGTGAAACATTGGTCCTCCAAAGACCTGAAACATTGCCCACATGTACCAATGCCTCATAAATGTCAACCAAGATGAAAAGACCAGTTATGGATGACGTCTAGGGTATCCTTGATGATGTCCAGGGCCTTGAAGGGCTAACGTCCATGTGGGAGGAGCAATATCCCCTGGGTCTAAGTCTTCCAAGGTTCCTCCAAAGGCAACATCCTTCTTTCTCCCAGTGCACATTTTTAAATCCTTGTCATGCCCCTTGGTTGGGCTCTCGACATCCATCGACAGACTTTGAGCCCTATGAAGGTACAATTTAATCATTCCATCATGTGCACTTGTCCATCGGGCAAGGTCCTGCAGCAACAAAAAGTACACCTTCCAAGGGTTCATAAGTCACAGGGATCATAGCATGTAAATCACATCCAATAATTAACTTACCCAAACATGTGCAACAAACCCTCACTAAACCAAACAAATGCTCAAAGACATTATGCAATTTTACAAGTTAGGTTTGGAGAAGGTATCAGGGTGTCCTATTGGGATAACCTATCTTAAGTTTAGGGTGTTTCCCAGGTGGGATCCAGTCCAAGTCATGTAAGTGTATGAGGTGGCATGGGGTGCCTATGATAACATGGAAATGTAGAGTCTTACCTATGGGTATTGTTGGCACAGGGGTAGACCCAAGGTTCAATGCTACAGCAACGCACCAACAAAGCCCTAACTACCAGCCCTTTCAACAACACTTGTGAAGCAGATGAAGTCTCACCCGAGGTAGAGGCAGGGGTGGTTGCAAGACTCGGGTGTCTACAACCTTAGCTGGGACACAGATCTGTGATTATAACACTTAATACAACTCTTAGTACCGTCAGTCTATCGATATGCAATCACTATTCACTTCGCTAATAAAATGGGGCTTTGCGGCATTCACACTGTTATAACGTGCTTAAGCACTTAGCAATAATAGATAGGTTAGATCTAGCAGATCAAGCACTAAGCACATTCATAAGGATCAGATCTAATATTATCACATATCATTAGCACTAAGCATAAGCAGATCTATCTAATCATCTTGAAGCACTTAGCAAAAGAAGACATAAACACATTAAGACAAGCACAAAGCAAGATAACACAGGGTTTATGTGGTTCACCCCCACCATGGGGCTACATCCACCAACTCTTCTTCTTTATTGTCTTCAGTCAATAGGTTACAAGAACAAAGCCTTCAAAACCCTTACTCCACACAGGACAAAAGATATGTGCAGCTTGCTAGATCCTTCTTCCTTGTGTTACAGCACTAAGCCCTCCACAATCTGCTACAAGGACCTGCACTTAGCTCTGCAAGTCTCTTACAGTCATGCACAAAGCCCTTACAATTCGTACTAGCACTTAGCATATCATCACATCACATAGATGCACTATTCTCCTCCTTTTAACATTGCCTATCCTTCTATTTATACATACAAAATAGGCCTAAACATGGGTAAACCCATGGGCCGACATCCCATTCCCATTACATATTCCCAAAAACCCAAAAAGGGGCCCAAAAGGGGGCCGATGTCCCGTGATCTCCACTTTTTCTTGTGCTCCTGCTTCAACGGGCTGTCAAAGTCCAAAATAGGTCAACATGACCAAGAAACTCCCAAAACTTGGTCAAGGGCCAGCATGCCCCCAACACTCACTTGTGACTCGTCCTGAGTCACTCTGGTCTGAGCAATTCTGCCTCGAGCTTAGCTCAAGCTTCTTCGACTTGCTGCTTTGTTGTGGCCTCTTGTTCAATGAACTCTTGGATTATTGTGTCATTCACTGGCCCTTCTAGGCATTGTTCTGTTGTGGTGACAACCTATTCTAACTCTGTTGCTCGGCTCTCTACCTCTGTAAACAATTGGCATGCCTTATCTTGCACAAGTTGAAGTCGTTGAGTGACTTCCATCACTTTTCTTTGAATCATATGGATCTGTTGTTGAATTGTGTGTTGTTCTTGAGACCTCTTCATTATTTCTACAACTAACAGGGCCTTCAGTTGTGCCTATAGTGTATCTGCATGCCGCTTCGCTTCCTGGAGCTATGACTCCAGTGTCTGTAACTTCGGGTTCTCAATGAGGTTTTCATATGTCTAGGAACTGCGGTTACTCAGTTGCTTGCATTCCAATGCAAGAGATTTTAATCTATCAACTGCGTTGCGGGCAATTGCTTCTTGCTAGTCCCTTACGTCGTGTGGGGTCTCGGGTACAGTGTGTAATTCTAGATCTGTGATGCATTGTTGGAGCTGTTGGATCACTTCTTCAAGTTGCACCACCTGTTGTGGAACTCTCTCTTCGGCCTTTACTTCAAAAACTGTCACAGAGAGAAGTTCTATGTTGACCATTTCCTTAACTTCGAGTTGCTATGCAAGCAACTGTTCCTTTTCTTTATGCAACTGGGCTTTTTCTTCATCGGATTTTACTTGGAGAGAAAGCTTCTCTCATTATGTAGTATTGTGTTGCTCTTCAAGGACTCCTTGTATTTGTGCTAAAGCCTAGGTGGCTTGCGTTGTCTCCTCTTGTGTTTGTCGAAGGCAAGCTTCGATTGTATCAATGATCCGGTGGAGTTAAGCTGGCTCATCTCCCAGTTCTGGTGTTTTCGATGGCATAGGCGTAGTCGAAACTGTGTGGCTGGAATGTAGTGCTTGTTGCACTCCTTGAATTTCAACCTTGATTCGATTGAACACCTCCTCCTACTTAGCTTCTTGCTTCTCTATTATCTCTAGTGAATCATTGTTTAGTGTTGCAACGATGAAGTCGAAGTCATCTGAGGTGAGGGTGGTCTCAAATTTGGTCCTGGTTGCTTTTGATTTCTTCCTTGAAGAAGGTTTCTGAGGAGAAACCTTCATTTTCTTCGAGGGGTCCTCCTCGTCTCTAGGCGGTATAACCTCACCTTTCTTCTGTTCAAATTATGTGCCATCTATCTCTCCACAATCTCCTCCTTGCTCAGGTGAGATAGAATCAGTCTTAACCGAGGTACTGCTTACATCTTGAGCTTCTTCATTTTTCTTGGTATTGCTCAGTCCAGGTGTATCGTGCACTGCTTATGAACTGTCAATATCAAATAGCTTCGTGGGGTCTACTGGGATGAGGAGGTCCATCGACCATTCCTTAGTAATCTCTTCTAAGTCTTCCTCCATCATCTTGTAGTATGACTATAGCTGTTGTTTATGCTCATCAGCGTGCACTATGATATAGATGAAATGGCGGTCTGCATTGAATTTCATCATGGGCCTGAACTTGTGGAGAGTGTTTGGGCTTATACGAGGCTGAGACTGGATGGTTGTCTTCAACTGGTTGTAATAAGTGTGGAAGATGGCATTTGATTTCCATTTCTTGTTCATGTCACTGGAGTACCATAGTGTACTGAACTTCGCGGCCAGAGGTTCAAAGGGCTCGATGTCCAAGATGGTCGCACCTTCTGGCATCTCCCATGTGATAAAAGCGATCAAGATAAGAAGCTAGCTCAAGTGGAACTCATATCCTTGGTCCTGCACTTCACTACAGTCCAGTTCCAATTGGTTTACGAGGTACTTCACCCAATTCATTTGTAGGCCCTCCGCGCACTTTCCTACGAGGTCGACTACGAAACCAGTGACATGGGTGGGTCGATTCTTGAGAGCTAACTTTCCTGTGATCAATTGATAGGCTAGAAGCACTGCGCTACTTTGGATAGAGGCTACCTTGTAGCCTTGCATTCCTTTCTCGACGTCTCCATAGGTGTCTTTAATCTTCTACGCAAGAGCGTGATCCATGGTTTTTCCAGTGTAGAAATCTTGTGGGTTAGGGCCTTGCATGCTTAGCCCTGTGATTTGATTGATCAACGTCGGATCCATTATGATGCAGTGGTTCAACCACAAATATCTACCATGGTAGCAAGACAAAAACAACTTGACGCATGCATTCACTTCTTGGTGCCTACCGAAGTGAGGAATATTCATGACATTGAGCAGTGTGGACTGCACGAGGTTCATGGTCCATGACTGAGGGATGATCTTCGAGTTATTTCCCTTGGTTCTGGTTAGATACTTGTGCAGGGAGAGCATGTTGTACACCTTCCTTTCGACGAGGTTGAAGTCACTAAAATTCAACACTATGATCTTATCTTGGTCTGCGCACACTGCGCATATCCCTTTCGGGAGGCACACAGTGACCAAAGCGTACTCAAATTCTCTAGGCACACTGTCACAATTTATCGCACCGCTTAGAGGGGGTAGATAGGTGGGTAATATACTCGGGATTAACTTAGCATTCACGAGATCATCCCTATGCTTAGTTCTCTTTTCATCTACTGGCCAGGATGGACCAGCTCGAGCAGCCGACAGAGAGGTCAGCAGTCCTCTCGTCAAAGATGCTTGTATACCTGTAGACACTCCTCTCTCCGACATGACTCTTTTAGTCATTAAGTCAAGGAGAACTTCCGTTACTGATTCTTCAACTGTGGTGAGATTATCAGACATACGCGCTCAGGATTAAAATTATCAAGGTCATGATGATCTTAGATACGATGCTAGAACAAACAACATTAGCACAATGATCACTGTATACAATTCGCTTAGTTTGTGGGCTTCAAATTCTCAGTTAGGAAAAGTGTTCTTCGTGCATGGTGCAAAGGGATAAGTAGGCAACTCGGCAACGGTTCGCTTGCAACAGTTATAAGCCTCCATTAACTCTTGTTCGATCCATTATGGTGCGGTCTAACGGTATGATGACGGACCTTTATTTCCTTTATGCCCATTCAGAGCATTGATCGAATAGTTATAATATCCCCAATGGCTATATTGCTTCGCCATGGTGAAGTTCCATGTGTCGTTGTTCTGATATCCCAGTAAAGCTCCAATTCTGCAAATTTTTTGTCTGCGAAGTTCCTTCTGGAACCTTCTACAACTTGTCTCTCTTCTTACTTTGCTTCCTAGCCTTCTTTCCAGTGAGCTTCATCTCGGTAGTTCATTTTCCATTCTGATTCTTATCTTCTATGGTTTTAGTTACTTTGCATTGTTGAGATTCTCTCCTAGGACTCAGTGGTAACAACTCTTCTTTATCTGAGATAGGTACTTCAGTATCTTGTGAGTCTTCTAATGTTCTTGCAACTTCAACATCTGGGTTTCTAGTGTTAAATAGCTTCGATCTGTTCTCTTGTTCTTCAATCAATTGTACCAACTTTCTGGTCATGAAATCTTTTAAATCATGTTTCTTTTGCTCCAAGACTTCTTCTTCTTTCTTTCATTTGGCTTGATCTCTGTCAATCCAAGGTTTTCCTATTAACATGGTAAACGGGGCACGATCTTCAACAAATTTGATAATCTCAACATCTTCCTCTATCGAAGTTCCATTGACGGTCATAGGTATCTGAGCGAGCCTTCCACACAGGTTTACCAGTTTTCCTCTTAATAACCCTAGTCCAAATAATGAAGGAATCATAGCAAGCCTCCCTATAGCTTCCCAAGTTCTCTCTGTCATGATATTCACCTGTGTTTCTTCATCTAGAACACAGTCAATGTTGAAGTCTCCTATTCTTGCTTCGATGCATTATTTTCCTTTGAAGATCTTTGATATGACATGTCGGTGGTCATTCAAGGTTTCTCTCATTTGTAGCAATATTTTCTCTAATTCTTCCTGGGGTTCTGCTATAGCCTCTGGAGCTACCTTAGGGTTTTCTTGATTCGGATTCATTCCTTCAAGCTTAGCAATCATTCTGGGGCAATCCAACACTTCATGGTCCATAGATTTGCAACAAAGACAACTAGGTCTTCTCCCAGGACATTCTTTAGCAATATGTCCCAGTTTTCTGCAACTGTAATAGAGGGTTAATCCTCTCTTTCTTTTAAATGATCCCCAGCCTCTTTTGTACTGTGCACTAGGATCATAGGAGCTAACCTGCAATAAATTCTTTTTGGGATCCTGCATCCATTTGTTAGTCCAAACATTCTTTCTATGCATAGGTATAACATATATTTCACTATTCTTGTCAGATCTATTAATATCAAATCTTCTTTCGTCTATCAATACCCTAATTTTCAAACTAGGACAAATTTTATTAAACATACCTAGATCCATACTCTAGAAACAAAAATTTCCACTTATCTTAATTGTACAGAGCACAAAGCGTTTAGATCTAAATGTTTTTACTATCTTTACCTTTATCAGAGCACAGAGCTTGCAGATCTTACCTCTTTTAATCAGAAATTCTCACTTTTACCTTTCTTAGAGCACAAAGCTTTCAGATATTGCTTCTTTCCTTCAGATCTGACCTCTTTTCTTCAGATCGGGCTTCTTTCTTTTAGTACAGAGCTTTATAATTCAAGTAGAATACTGCACACTAGGGCACGAATCTACACACAAATATTTCAGGTCAACTCTTTGCACAAAGATTCTTCTTTCTCAGTTCCCAACAATCACGGTTTCAGGTCCCGGCAACAAAACCATTTGTTGGCGTAGGGGCAGACCCAGTGTTCAACGCTACAACAACGTACCAACAAATCCCTAAATACTGGCCCTTTCAGCAACATCTGTGAAGTAGATGAAGTCTCACCCGAGGTAGAGGCAGGGGTGGTTGCAAGACTCAGGTGTCTGCAACCTTAGTTAGGACATAGATCTGTGATTATAACACTTAATATAGCTCTTAGTACCGTCAGTCCCTCGATATGCAATCACTATTCACTTCGCTGATAAAACAAGGCTTCGCAACATTCACACTGTTATAACGTGCTTAAGCACTTATCATCAATAGATAGGTCAGATCTAGCAGATCAAGCACTAGGAATATTCATATGGATCAAATCTAATATTCTCACATATCATTAGCACTAAGCATAAGAAGATATATCTAATCATCTTGAAGCACTTAGCAAAAGAAGACATAAACACATTAAGACAAGCACAAAGCAAGACAACACAATGTTTACATGGTTCACCCCCACCCTAGGGCTATGTTCACCAACTCTTCTTCTTTATTGTCTTCAGTCAATCGGTTACAAGCACAAAGCCTTCAAAACCCTTACTCTGCACAGGACAGAAGATTTGCACAGCTCGCTAGATCCTTCTTCCTTGCATTACAGCACTAAGCCCTCCACATTCTGCTACAAGGACCTTCACTTAGCTCTGTAAGTCTCTTACACTCATGCACAAAGCCCTTACAATTCGTACTAGCACTTAGCCTTTTTCACTTAGCATATCATCACATCACATAGATGCACTTTTCTCCTCCTTCTTACATTGTCTATCCTTCTATTTATACATACAAAATAGGCCTAAACATGGGTAAACCCATGGGCCGACATCCCATTCATGTTACATATTCCCAAAAACCCAAAAAGGGGCCCAAAAGGGGGTCGAGATCCCATGATCTCCACTTCATCCTACGCTCCTCCTTCGACAGGCTGTCGAAGTCCAAAATAGGTCAACATGACCAAGAAACTCCCAAAACTTGGTCAAGGGCCAACATGTACCTTTGTGGAGGGCGAACTTCACCTTGCAATTTTTTCCTAGCCTATTCATTTCCTTTAATCTTAGATTTATTTATTTTGATACTCTTTCTCTTTTTCTTCAAGGAAATAGTTGAGGTTCATTGTCCTGGCTTGATGACTAACAGCGTTATCCACAAACATTTCATGGAAATTAGATGGTTGTCTCGTGATGAGACCCCCTTTCTCTTGGCTATGCCACCAAGAGCCATTACCCTGGCTTGGTGACCAGATAGGTGGTAGTGTCATACCACTACATGCCCATGGTCATAATAGGTTGACTCTTGATGAGACCTCTTATCCATCAACTAGTAGTTTGAGTGTTTATGTTATATTATGGGTCCTTTTTTCTTACTGAGAAGCCTTTTACTACTTTCATGGGGATCCCTGGGTGAAGCATCCTGAAGGTTTCAACATTGGCTTTTAACTCTTGCCAGCTACTTTTACCCTCTGGGTGTTTATCCCCTTCTCTCCACAAGGTAAGGTACAACCCTTCCTAGGGTAGCCAATCCCAATTCCCAAACAAGGATAGGGGGGATGAAAGGAATAAATATGGAAAGTGATAAGTATGGAGGGAATGGACGATGAATTTTCACAGATCCCCCCAGTAGGAACCCATCCTAAAGGGAAATCAACTTACTAGGGCACCATGTCAACCTTCCAGGTATGAATGAGTCAAAGAGCATAATTTCCAAGCAAATGTCATGAAATGAAGAAGGATTCAATGCAACATATTCTAGTGCTTCAAAAATCAGAGTGATACATACCATGATACCCGGACTCATTACCTTATGGAGCAAGACTCACTGCTACTTCAGGACCAGGGTGGTGTGATGGATACTGCTACTGGTGATAAGTGGACTGCAGTGAAGAAAAGAGGGTCCCTACAGGGACATGCTCAAGTCTTCTATCTCTTGGTTCTCCATGTCTAGGACCTGTGGGCCTCAAGACGTGATCTCTTTAGTTATCCCTTGGCTATGGAATAACAATCCCAAAATGTCCTGCTCCAACACTCATTATTTTGTTGTTACGGTGGTATTTGTTAATGATTATTGTTTCTTCTTGTTGCATTACATATGGAACCTTACAAGTGGTATCAAATCACTTTCCTCTGTGGAAACTGTGGGGATTTTTTTTCTAGGGTAGAGACATGTATTGTCAGCGTATTTAAAGAACAGAGATCTATCATTCAGTAGGTAAAACTATAGTGGGGAAGACTACACACCAGAAATACAAACGATTTCACGGGGTTACTTAGAAACAAATGTTTCACCTTGTTGGAAACCTCTATAAAACATGTTGGTACCCTTCAAGTAGTACTGCATCAAAAAAAATATGTACATGGCCATCACTCCCACATACTGTGAGGTATATCAAGAGTCCCTTAAGTCTCATAAAACTATCCCTAGATTAGTCAATCGGACTACTAACTGTTATAGTGATACCGATAAAAATACCTCGAAATATACTCTCTAGCACCTAGGTAATCGGGTAGTATGACTAAGGGTACATGCTAGCCTCCTTAGTTGGTGCCCTAAGATATTGGGCTAAGTACTATTGTTCGACCCCAGACATATATCATAGAGCTATAGCATAGGTAAAAACCTTATCTATAGGAACCATGGAAATCCTAACCCTTGGAAGAGGAACAGAATATAAATAGAACATACGAGCTATATTGCCGTGCAACCCTGTCTCCTACATTTCAGTTACAAAATTCCTACACAAGTTTTTCTTGTTAACAATTTCGGAAAATTGTCACTACATTATTCTTCAGGCTGGAGTAAAACTCTTTACAGGTAAAAGAGTATAGCAGTCCCATCGACACCCTTATTTGGGACCTTTTCCCTTAGATTCCTCTTTTCTTCCTCGTTACCCCCCATTTATAGGGGTAACTAAGGAGATGATGTCTCAAGGCCCACAGTTTGCAGACATGGAGTGCTGAGAGCCAAATGAGTAGACATAGCCTCTCCTCTAATCACACATCACAACGAATTGGTTGCAGCAACGTCCACCACACCATCTTGGCCCACAAAGGACAACAAGTATTGCTTCATTAGGTAACAAGTCTGGTCTCATGGTAAGTGTCATTTTAATAATTGAAACATTTGAACATGTTGCAAAGGGTCCTTTCTTGATTTTGAAAACATTTGCTTGGAAATTATGCCTTTTGCCTCATTTCAACTTGGTGGTTGACATGTTGTCTTGGTAAGTAGGGCACCCTAGGGAAAAGGGTTGCTACTAGGGGGTATCCTTAAAGGGTCATCGTACCATTTCCCACACATGTTTATCACTTGCCACACTTTTTCCCTTTCATTTCCTCATCTTTTGGGTGTTCGGGCATATTGACCCAAGAAGAGTTTGTACCTCATTTCATGGGAAGAAGGGGCTAAAGGCCTAGAGGGATTGTAGCTAGAAAAATATAAAATCCATACATTATCATTTAGATGCTCTCCCTAAGGTCCTGAGAGCAATGAAACACTTCTCCACAAAATTAAAGGACCTATAAAATAAAACACATAATTAAATAAATGCCCCTCTTGTTGAGGGAATGCATTTTGCGGTGTATTTTACTTTCCTTGCATATGACAATCTGTTTGTTCCTAGATTCAAGTGGAATTGTGGTGCTCCTTACTTTCCATTGCACATAGAACTCAATTATTTGGACCCTAATCAATTAATGGCAAATAAAGGGCTTGGAAAAAGGTTGCATTGTAAATGAGGATGCAACCCTCTACAAAGGCACCCATAAATGAGACAATATGAGCCCTTGTATGTCAAGAAACCCCATGCCCAAAAAGTTACACCCCCATCTACCTCATACTCTTTTACATGACTTAGAGAGGGTCCTCTTTGGAAACAATCCTTGAATTGGGGAATGATATACCCAATAGGGCACCATGACAACCCTCCCATACTTAAATTTGTCAAGTTGTATAAGGTCTTTGAGAATTTGTTTATTTTGAAAAGAGGGGATTTGATGCACATGTTTGGGTGGTTATTTTATTATATATGGCTTACTTGGCATGATACATGTGACTTGTGGACCCTTGGAGGGTGTACTTGTTTTTCCTTACAGGACCTTTCCAGATGATTTTTTTTTCCATGGAGGAACTAAGTCACTTGAACCTTCATAGGGACTTGAAGTCCACATGTTGGATGATGCGCCCCCCACTCATTGCACACTGGGGAAGATGAATGTTTCCTTTGGAGGCAATTGGAAAACATGAGATGATCACATTGAGGCCCCTTGCACTTGAGCATTGGCCTTGGGAGCCCCTGGACATCATATCCTATCCCTTGACGTCACCTTTCTTGATGGGGTTTTGATGGGTTTTGATGATGGTGGTGGTGATGTGATGTGATTTGATGGAGAGAGATGTATTGTTGGTCACTCTAGCACATGACAAGGTGACACATGGAATTTGGAGGCCTGCCAAATTTCACCTAGAGGGATTTTAAATTAATGTTATTTCAATTTTGTAAAATGTAAATACAAATTATAGGGTCGGCCCTCTTTCTATTTTGTAATTTACTTGTAAAGTGGACAAATTAGGTTTATATGACCTTGTATAAATAAAGGTCATCTCACTCTCATTTTATCATCATGGTTTTGAGAATTACATACTCTCTTGGCTGAAATTTTCTCCCTACTTGGGAAAATTGCTTTATCTCTCTTTGGTGCAATTGTGGATGTTTTTACTTGTCTATTGTAGGAAAAAGCTAGGCGTTATCTCTTGGATGCTTGTTTCTTGGTAATGTGGTGGAATATTCTTGATAAAGAAGCTTTTTAATGCTATATTTGGAACTAGGTAAGGAATTTTTTCAATTGTGTTGTTTCTTCTTGGTTTTAAGGTTAATTTCGCTAAACCCTTTGTGGAGTATAAGGGTATACACTCTCCATCAAGATCTATCTTAATTATCATTGAAATAAGTTATTTTGCAAAGGTTTCTACAAGGAGTAAATGGTATTACACCCCTACACCCCTAGAGAAGTAACAAACCCTAGCTCATACACCAGAGACTCCATAACTCCAATAGAAAAGGCACTAATCTACTTGCATTGGAGTTGAATATTCATGCATTGATATACGTGATTTCTTGAGATATTGTGATTATTCAAGTTGGATTTAATTCTACATGTTATAAGCTTTATTGTGCCCTAGGGGCATCTTGATTGGTCAAGTAATCTAATTGTTGTTATAAACATAATGATATATCCAATAGGGATACAACAAACTCATCTTCCTTTCATTGTTTACTCAATTTTCTACCACCAAAATTCACTTGCAAGCTGCAATAATTATTCTGCTAGTTATTAGCTATATTAATCTACTAGTTATTGGCTATCTTTTGGGTTGTTTACTTATTGAGTCTAGTGTATAGAATTGACTGTTGTAGAAATTGTTTGCGACAACCATAAGGTTGTTACAAATATTTCTGATAACACTAACTAACAACCCTCTAATTGATATCAAAGTCTTTCTTTAAACATTGGAAATTCATCTACTCATTGCTAGCTTTATTTCCAATATCTTGTACTTGATTTTGATGGTTAAATTCACAGATCGTATTATCATTTGTTGTTGATATAAATTTTTTGATACTACTGCAATTTGGGAAAGCAAGGTCTCTTGCTCAATCCCCCTTGGTTTTGAGGTTTCATTTGCTATATATTGTCTTGTTCTAGGAAAGGATAACATTGTTTTGCAAGTACACTTCCTAGGAAACAAATCACCTTCTCACGAGACTCTTTCTCAAGCCTCTCTTCCATATTTGACCTTGACCTATAGGGGAACCTTTCATATCCTTTCACTTTCCATCTCATTTCCCCCTAGGGTCACCCAATATTCCCCCCTTGTGGTGATTATATCATCACTAAAGTGAAGGGAGTGTTTATCTAAGGTGATAGTGGGTAAATAATACCATAGTTGTCACACCTTTGTGGTTTGGGTTGGGATTTTCCAAAAATACAATATTGGTGATAACATTTTGGTGTCATTTCTGGGGATGATTTTGAATCATTTCCGACCCTTAACGACACATGATAAGTTATCCCAAAGCCTTTTCCCTAGATTACATGGCGACTCCACCTAAGGGAAGTTCCCTCTCCCCATTTGATAAACTTTCTAATTTCATCTGGCAACTCCAAAACCTAATAACCCACTTTTCCTTAAATCCCTTCCCCAAGGAAGATTCAATCCTTCCAAGGTTTACCAACGAAGGCCTCCTCATAATTCTCTTGTTGTCAAAACCTTGTTCCAAGTCAACCTTCCCATTGCTCCAATGGCTTGCACTTGGGCTAGCAACCCTTACAAGAATTTGAATCTAGCCACGATCCTTGGATATCCCAATGCCCAAAGAGTGTCCTAAATGGTTTCTAAATTTCACTGAGAACAAAATTATCACACCTAAATAGCACCTCGAATCTATTGGTGTGGCCATGGAAGACAATAGTATATAACATGAAGACATTGCAATGAAATTGTTAGCTATGTCTCTTGATGAAGATGCTAGAAAGTGGTATAAAGTCTTACCTGAAAACCACTTGGCATCCTATGAAGCTTTCGCTAATATGTTCAAGGAAAGATGGAAAACCCACCGATATTTGTTTTTCCTAGGAATACAGCACAGGAAACCCCCGAGTACTTCGCCACATTTCGTGGATGGTAAACGGAGTAAACCGTTCGGCTTGATTACGAGCCTAACGTAGTGGGGACATCAAGTGAGGCCCTAAATAGGCTCATGGCCATGGATTCAACCCTGGAACCTCATTCAAGCAAACAACGACACTCATCCACTTGAGATAACCCACCTGGCTAAAT
>ML780380.1:478117-517668 GCA_009831015.1 Picea engelmannii
TATATATATATATATATATAACTCAATTCAATGAGTAGTTACTCGAGTGTGTGCAACATTATGAAATGTGTGCCCCCTTCCTTTGATGTACAACCATGTGCACTCACCCAGGTGTGTGCAATAGTATGAAATGTTTGCACCCTTTCTTTGATAACAATCCTCATGCACTACTCAGGCGTGCGCAAAACCAAAACTCAATGCCAACAACTCACCAACATATATGTACATTTACATTTACAATTGGTACCAATGACTCACTAGCCTATATGTACAATTACAAATGGTTTCAGATTAGGGAAAATACACTATTCTTCTCTTGTGGTCATGGTACTCAAGAAAGAAGGCACTTGGCACATGTTCCATGAATTTCACACCCTCAACAAACTCACCATCAAAGAAAAATTTCCCATTCCTGTCATTGATGACATGTTGGATGAATTGAGCAGTGGTCAATACTTTACTAAACTTGATATTCATTCTAGCTACCACCATATATGTATGAAAGAGGAAGACATTCCCAATACTAAATTTAGAACTCATGAGGATCACTACGAGTTCTTGGTCATGCCCTTTGGCCTGTGTAATGCTCCCTCCACTTTCCAAAGTCTCATGAATCATGTCTTCCATCCTTTCTTTCCTTGTTTTTTCTTAGTGTTCTTTGATGATATTATCATCTATAGTAAAAATTGGACATCCCATCTCATCCATGTGGATCACATTCTCCATCTACTCTCTTAGCACAAATTTTTCCTAAAATAGTCTAAATGTGCCTTTGGAGTCTCAAAAGTGGAGTACCTGGGTCATATTTTCGGTAAGGATGGTGTACAGGTGGATCCTAAGAATATTGAAGATATGAAGGATTAGCCTTACCCTAAAACTCTTAAGAGCTTGCGTGGTTTTCTGAATTTAACGGGGTATTATCGCAAGTTTGTTCAAATTTCTGGAAAAATTGCAACACCTCTCACTACTCTCCATAAAAAGAATGCTTTCACTTGGACTCCAATGGCTGATCAATCCTTCCATGCCTTGAAAGAGGCTATGTGTACAACTCTTTTCCTAGCACTTCTCAACTTCACTAAGACTTTTGTCCTGGAATGTGATGCTTCTAGAAAAAGAATTTGCATAGTACTCATGTGAGATGGAAAGCCTTTGGCTTTCACTAGAAAACAACTCTTGGAGAGACATTTGGGCCAATCAATCCATGAAAAGGAAATGTTGGTTATTCTGCATGTTGTGGATATCTGGCATACTTATCTATTAGGGCATCGCTTCCAAATTAAAATAGATCATCATAGCCTCGAGTATTTTTTTAAACAACGGATTTCATACCAGAGTAAAAAAATGGGTGACCAAGCTATTTGGATATGATTATGAGATTATTTACAAGAAGGGCAAAGAAAATGTGGTTGTTGACACTCTTTTCAAGAAGTACGAAGAAAAATGGCCCCTCTTTGTTAAGCCCTAAATCGTGGCACATTACCCCTTAATTAGGGCATATTACATTAGTATTTTATTTTATTTATGTCGGCTTAGGTCCATTAGTTGTAATTGTACCTCCTAATCTCCTATATATACCAAGGAGACCTTTTTCATTTGGAATAATCTTGTATTTGTGAATTCATGTGATGTATAAGGAGGTTTCCTCCTCGAAGAGACTTATTATCTGAATTTATCTCTTTTTCAAGGTGTGGAATACTTATTATGAGGTTTTTATGCTATTTTGATATTTGGTTCTTAACATTTGTTATCAGAGCTAGACAATCCTTGGAACTCGCTTCTTCAAAACAAGTTTTCTTGGAATTTTCACTACAATTTTTTTTTTTGGAAGGTTTCGGGATCTGAAATTTATATGGTGTATAGGAGACATATAGAGATAACTTGGGTCCAAATTTCAGATCTTGGTTCATTAAATTTTTGGAGATACATTATGTCCAAGTTATGGTTTTTGACTAGTACTTAAACTAGTCTGAAACATGTCTTCTTGGAATTTTTGCTCCCAATTTGTTTCGTCTTGATTTCAGGTTATGAAATTTTTATAGTACGAAGAAGGAATAGTGAAGTATCTTGTATAAAAATTTCAGCCCTTCATTCACTGTAATCTGAAATTTATTCTCTGAGGAAATTAGGGTTTTGGGTTGGTCCATATTTCAGTCTAAAACAAGTGTTCTTGGGAAAACTGTTATATATAAAGCTACATACCTCCTGTTGGCGACAGAAGTCACTCCTGGATTTCTTGCAGGAGCAGAGCCCGATGCCCATCAGTTTTTATGTCATGATTTAATGAATGGGGGTGGTCAAATGGAAAGAGACCCGGGAAAGCAGCATTAACACAGGAACCAGGGTCTGGTATGTAGAAAGCAAGGGAGGTCTTGATCCAACTTCCGTCAGTAGGTTGCTTAAAGGGTGGTAGATGGAAGACTTGTGAGAAGGGTGAGCAAGACTGCCTCAGGTAACAGGCCTTCGGAAGCTTGAGGAAGAAAAACTCAGAAGCCAAGATCCTCTTGGTCCAGAGTTTCAAGGAGCTGAGGGGTGACTCTACTGGATCCTCTAATTCCAAGCCATTCCAGCGCTGAGAAAACACATCCTACAATAGCAACGATCCAACCTACATCATCCTACAATAGCGCAACTCGACTGGATCCTCCAATTCCGAGTTGTTCTAACATAGTAGACAAAGAGATGGAAAAAGAGGCTGACATCCATAAAGTAAGAAGTCTCCAATGCCTTATACATTAACCAGAGCGACCAGCGCTGCATCAAAACTTTACAATCGGGAGCCTAGCTCAACCATCGATCCCCCTTACAAAAATGGCGAAAATGCCTACATATACTCAAAAACAACAACAACATCAAAAACAAAACGTTGCATTAAAAACATTGCGTCTGCATGTATTCTGATAGTTTGCACATACAGACTCTGGCCAATCGTGCACCCAAGACTTGGTGTCCCCTCGGCCAAATTCGGATGACTATTCTTTGTTAGACGCCACCTTAACTACACATGGCTCTTGCAAGGGAAGTAGCTGAGCCATTAAGAGTCGAGCTAGCGTGTGCAGACCTCCTCCGGCAGGTCGAAGACTCAGCATGGATTTTTTGGAAGAAATGGTACACATGACCCTCTCGAGCAGACTGCTTGCCAGACTCTCCATACCCTATACTTAATGCATGAGGAGAGGTTTCAACCACCCCTTCTCACCTTCAATTACTTCAAGCGAAAACCAGGCTTGAGGTCTAATCAAATAGAACCCAGAGACACGATGAACCTTTCGGCGACTAGACCCGACGCCTTTGGCCCCCTTTGCAAAGCTCTTCCTATTTCCCAAGTGACCACAGGTTATGACCCTACGTTTATTTCTGGAGGCGCTTTCGGCGTTCACGAATAGGAAGGGGTTGATCCTGCTTATCATAGTCGCGATGGGCGAAACAACGAGATGGCTCAATTGGGCACCACGCGTCCTTCTCAAATCTGACGGTCATAAACTCACCCGACGATGCTGTGGGCCTGGGTCCTGGATGCTTTCGTCACTTCGCGCATCGGGGATATGAGGGAGCCGCTCCTTGCATTTCAAAATCGCGATGGGCGAAATGGCAAAGAGCCTAATCGCGCGCGCCAGGTGTCCCCTTTGGATGGATGGATGAGACTGTTTCTCGATACTGCAGGCCCAACTTTGAGTGCTTTCGGTGCTTTCGAGGTTCGGGGTTTCGAGATGCAGAATGACATGAAACTCTCACCCTTTGAACTCCCGAATGCCGAAACACCAACTCGACTAGATCTCGCGCCACGCGTCCTTTGGATGGATGGTTGCCATCCTCTCCTACATACCCAATGGGTGCTATCCAATGCACTAATCTCAGCGTGCCTCCGCTAGCCACGATTTCCCGCCAACCGTCGATCTTCTCCCTTAGATAAATCTGGACCGTCAGCAATATAATCTTGCCCACCTACTTGTTTGGAAGCCTGAAATGAGATTCTTCGTGTTGCGCTCGGGCGCTTCTCATGCGACTTGAAGACCCGAATACTCTTGTGCCCAGGACAAGAAATGTTACTAACATTAGGCTCCATGGGGGATAGAGTCGTCCCTGTGATGCTCTAAGGACTCATTTTGCAGTTTCAGTGCCTTGTTGTTGGGCTATGGAGTCAGGTTCAAAACATCCCGCTGCTGAAAATACAAGCCCAAAAATAAAAGCAACAAAATAAAGATACATGCTCAAAGGAGCTTATTTATATACAATCCTAAACTAATAAAACACTTTACATGGGGCTAGGTGAAAGCAAATTTCCACCATAGCCATTCAAGCAGCTTCCTGGATAGAAGCTCCTTCCTTCTGTCAATGATTATCAGCAGATGGTGTAACCGTGACAGCAGAATGGTTACACTCTTCAACTCCTCCTTACAGGTTGGAGTTGAGATGAAATAGGGTGGCTCCAAGGCATAGGGGGAATTCCACTCCATTTACTTGCTGACAGGGTCATAGAATGAGTGGCCAATCCCGAAAAATTGGCGATAGGTAGCCTGCTCTACTACGCAGTTGTTCCCATGTGGATGAATATCTCTGACAAGCACAGGTGAGTGGACAACTATCGTAGGGTCACTGATCTCGGGCGGTGGTTGCTCGTTGACTGGCTCTAGATAGGAAAAGAAAAGTGCGCTTAGCTGCTCTTCTAGTTCTTCCTCGTCTTCTTCGTGTACTCCCCTATCTTGTAAAAAGGGAATGGTCTCCCGATCCTTCTCTTCAATCCCAGATGTAAATACATCATAGTAAATCTCATGAAGGAAGAAAGAACGATCCTCTTCCACGATGGATTCTTTGTTTAAATATGAGACAAAAGGCTCATTGGGGGCATATGTTAACGCATCCAAAAAATATTCAATAATCTCTTCAAAAGAGTTGCTTAGATCATCTGCCTTGAAGACTGGAAAATCCTCTTTGCTGCCTTCGGATTCCAATTTTGCACACTGGGGAGTGGGGAATATCGCCTGCACCACTAGTTCACTCAGAACGCCATCCTCTTCCCTGGGAACTTCATCACTCTCATAACCCCCCCCCCCGGCTGCAGATGAATGGGGAGGAGAAAGGGCGGAGCTCTAACCCAGGTCATCAGAATCATCCTCATAGCCTACGTCCGAAACAGCTTCATCCGGTATAGAGTTGTGGTATCCCTCACTACAGTTATGAAAAACTAACACAGAGCGATAAAACTCTTGACAATAGACAGTGAAGGCTGCATGGAATTCACTGAGTGAAGAAATGCTAATAGGGGGTAAATAATGATACCATTTACGAGCATCCCCTGCTAACGAGAACACGAACATTTTCAGTAATACATCCTCGTGATGTATCTTCCACTGATGCATGAGTTCATGAAACTCACTGAGGTGCTGAGCAGGGTTGTCCTTTTCACGTTTTCCAAATATGCGCGAATAATCGCCCCATTCATTCGGAGAAGGGACAGCATTAGGAAAACTAGGAATAGCAGAAAAATTAAAAGGAGAAAACCTTGGAGCTAAGATTTTCTCCATTCTGAACCAGTGGAGTCGCCAATCGATCCTTGAATCATGGAATCGCCAGGTGAAAGATGCGCAGCTTCGAATGTGTCTGGTCCTTGTTCACCATCAAAGGCCAGATCCTAACATTGTTTTTACCCCAGGAAGCTTCTCAAGCTGAGAAAGCAGCAGCTGAAACCTTCTCGAGAAAGCTTCTTAGGGTCAGCTTTTAGGTGTGCTAACAGTAGCCATAGCTGAAACAGTGATGTGGAAACCTTGGAGTCGCCACAGTGGAGTCGCCAGGTGCATAGTAGCAATCTTGAAGGGCTCTAATGTCTGATGCACTTTCAGAATCAGAGGCTCAATGTCGTTCTGCCCAGGGAAAATCATCAACTTCGTCCTCGGCAATGGCGCCAGAAATATTAGCGATGGAAGTCACTCCTGGATTGCTTGCAGGAGTAGAGCTCGATGCCCATCAGTTTTTATGTCACGATTTAATTAATGGGGGTGGTCAAATGGAAAGAGACCCAGGAAAGAAGCATTGACACAGGAACCAGGGTCTGGTATGTAGAAAGCAAGGGAGGTCTTGATCCAAATTCCGTCGGTAGGTTGCTTAAAGGGTGGTAGATGGAAGACTTGTGAGAAGGGTGAGAAAGACTACCTCGGGCAACAGGCCTTCGAAAGCTTGAGGAAGAAAAACTCAGAAGCCAAGATCCTCTTGGTCTAGAGTTTCAAGGAGTTGAGGGGTGACTCGATTGGATCCTCCAATTCCAAGCCATTCCAGTGTTGAGAAAACACAAGAACTGATTAGAAACATTGCGACCGTTGCAGTGATCCAACCTACATCATCCTACAACAGCGCAACTCGATTGGATCCTCCAATTCCGAGTTGTTCTAACACAGTAGACAAAGAGATGGAAAAAGAGGCTGAAATCCATAAAGTAAGAAGTCTCCAATGCCTTATACATCAACCAGAGTGACCAGCGCTGCATCAAAACTTTACAATCGGGAGCCTAGCTCAACCATCAATCCCCCTTACAAAAATGGCAAAAACGCCTACATATACTCAAAAACAACAAAAGCAGCAAAAACAAGACGCTGCATTAAAAACATTGCGTCTACATGTATTCTGACAGTCTGCGCATGCAGACTCTAGCCGATCGTGCACCCAAGACTTGGTGTCCCCTCGGCCAAATTCGGATGGCTATTCTTTGTCAGACGCCACCTTAACTACACATGGCTCCTGCAAGGGAAGTAGCTGAGCCATTAAGCGCCAAGCTAGCATGTGCAGACCTCCTCCGGCTGGTCGAAGACTCGGCATGGATTTTTTGGAAGAAATGGTACACATGACCCTCTTGAGCAGACCGCTTGCCAGACTCTCCATACACTATACTTAATTCATGAGGAGAGGTTTCAACCACCCCTTCTCACCTTCAATTACTTCAAGTGAAAACCAGGCTTGAGGTCGAATCAAATGGAACCCGGAGACACGATGAACCTTTCGGCAACTAGACCTGATGCCTTTGGCCCCCTTTGCAAATCTCTTCCTATTTCCCAAGTGACCATGGGCTATGACCCTACTTTTATTTCCGCAGGCGCTTTCGGCGTTCGTGAATAGGAAGGGGCTGATCCCTTCTTATCATAGTCACGATGGGCGAAACACCGAGATGGCTCAATTGGGCGCCACGCGTCCTTCTCAAATATGATTGTCCTAAACTCACCCGACGATGCTATGGGCCTGGGTCCCGGATGCTTTCGTCACTTCGTGCATCGGGGATATGAGGGAGCCGCTCCTTGCATTTCGAAATCGCGATGGGCGAAACGGCGAAGAGCCTAATCACGTGTGCTAGGTGTCCCCTTTGGATGGATGGTTGAGACTGTTTCTCGATACTGTGGGCTCGACTTTGATCGCTTTCGGCGCTTTCGAGGTTCGGGGTTTCGAGATGCAGAATGACATGAAACTCTCACCCTTCGAACTCCCGAATGTCGAAACACCAACGCGACTAGATCTCGTGCCACGCGTCCTTTGGATGGACGGCTGCCATCCTCTCCTGCATACCCAATGGACGCTATCCAATGCGCTAATATCAGCGCGCCTTCGCTAGCCGCGATTTCCCGCCAACCGTCGATCTGCTCCCTTGGATAAATCTGGACCATCAGGTATATAATCTTGCCCGCCTACTTGTTTGGAAGCCTAAAATGAGATTCTTCGCGTTGCACTCAGGCGCTTCTCATGTGACTTGCAGACCTGAATACTCTTGTGCCCAGGACAAGAAATGTTACTAACACCTCCAAATTGATTTATAGATATTTCATTGGTTATGGTACAGACCGAAGGTTTACTGGTGCAAATTTCATGTTCTCAAGTGAAGACAATGATCATAAAATTCTCTTGGAGAATACAATCTTGGTCTAACCTATGGGGTTAGAAAGAAGACACATCAGGCTACCTCGGGATAAAATTTTAGACTCAGAAGGTCCATAATTGTAGAGCTACAGTAGAGGAAAGGTTGGCTAGCAGAACAATCTCCAAATCAGGGTTTTAAAAGGTGGTTTTTTTTGGGGGGGGGAATTTGCATATATTTTGACCAGAAGATCCGATTGGGGTGATTCAAAAAGTGGGATAAAAGGAGTGTCACACAAAATTTGGAGAATCTTAGGGCATTTTAGGTACAGATGTATTCTGACACCTCTAAAATTAAGAGTTGTCATTACTTTTCAGTGCTACAACCCGAGAATAGTGTGGTTCCTCCATGTGCCTAGAGTATATTAGAAGGCCCCTTTCGAACGGTTGTGAATTAGATAACACTACTACGGATTTGATCTCCCACATACCCGACGTATATCGAGAGACCCCCTAGAATACTAAGACCAACCGAGTAAACCATTTGGTCGTCTTGTTGCTATAGTACACTCAGAACAACACTCGAGGAGATCACTCTCTAGTACTTGGGTGGTCGGGTAGTATGGATAATGGCATGGTCAATCCTCCTTCATTAGTGCCCTGAGATATTGGGATGAGTACTATTGTTGGACCCTGCATGTATATCAAAGAGCTATAGCACCTGACACCCCCTTTTCTGTCAAGACCTCTGCCTAAGCCAATTAGGAATTCCTACCTTGTAGTGATACTTGGACAACATGCCACCAAAAAAGGGAACTTCTACACCAAACAAGCCATCAAACAATCCTACTTGAACTCTTGATGAAGGTGAAGAAATGTGCAAGGACATAGATGATTTATAAAATAAGGTAGTAACAAAATATGAACTACAAAGGATGATGGATTCAACTGAAGCTAGGTTGGAAGCAGTGATGGATATTAAGATGGGTGACTTAAAAGGGGAGATCATGGAAGGTTTGAAAAAGTTGCTAATAGAGAGGCCACCTGAAAGTGACAATGTATCCCATGAAATTCATGATGAGGACACAAGGAAGATGAATCAAGACTGGAGAAACTCCATCTTTGGGTTGAATACCAACCACTTTCTTAAGATCGATATGAGGAAGTTTGATGGCAAGGATCCAATCACATGGATACTCTAGATGGAGCAATTATTTGATCCACATGATGTGCAACACATACAAAAGGTACGAATTGCATCCTTATATTTAGAACCTAATCAGTTTGTGTGGTATCGATGGATTTTTTTCTCGCAAATCACTTGTCACTTGGACAATTTTCACGAAAGAAATGATAACACACTATGAGGATACAAGGAGCAATACCTTCTTCATACAATTGGTAAATCTCAAGAAAAAGGGTTCAATTGCGGAGCACATTGAGAAATTCCAAATATTGAATATAAAGGTAACGTATATTCCAGATGAGCACCTGGTTGATGTCTTCATAGGAAATTTAAAAGATAACATTCAACACGAGGCTCACCTTTGGGAACCCAATTCATTAGAGAATGCGTTCAAGGTGGCGAGAAATGTTGAAAGTAAAAATCTGGCCATGGCTACTAGAAGGACCCCCCTAACATCTATCGAGAGAATAATGTTCCTTCTTCTAAACCACCTCAACCTGCAAGGTTGACACCTCAAAAATTGGAGGAAAGAAAAGAAAAAGGTTTATGCTTTAATTGTGACAGCAAGTACAGTAAGGGACATAAGTGTGGTGAGAAGAAATTATTCTACATAGATTGTGAAGAGGAAGAAGAACAATAACAAGAACCATCTCAAGATGAAGATGTAAAAGAGATTTCTTCTGAAGAAATGTACTCCATTGTGCAAGCCTGTCATCAGTGGACACATCATATTCTAGGGAAGGAGACAATCATTCACATTGATCACAAGCCACTACAGTTCATGCAACCCAAGGCAAATTGCAGAATGACCACCATCAGAAGTGGCCCACATACTTACAATAGCTCCACATCAACATCAAGTATAAAACAGGAAGTACCAACCAAGTTTTTGATTGACTTAGCCGACCTCCAGTCGCGGCACTCACCACGGTGCTAGACTCTTGCGGCCATGAGACCCCGAATGGCCCCACCCCTATGAGATAGACCCTGACTTCTCCACCAGCTACCAAATGTTGGGAGAAAACTCAGTGGTCATTAATTTCCATCTTTAGGACAGGTTGTTGTGTCGTCTGGGCCATCTCTGTGTTCCATCATGTGAGTGCGCAAAGTTGATTTGTGAAGCTCACTACAGTCAGGTGGCAAGACACTTTGACATCAAAAATACAGTGGCAGTGCTGCAGAAACATTTATACTGGCCGAAACTTTGACAAGATGTCAGTAAGTATATCAGGTCCTACACAGCCTGCGTTATTTCCAAACCGACCACTAAGAAACAAAGCCTGTACACCCCTATTTCTACTCCTGGAAATCCATAGGAATCCATATCAATGGACTACATGTCGGGCCTCTCATCCACCAAGAGGGGAAATGACTTTGTTTTTGTGGTTGTTGATTACTTTTCCAAGATGTCGATTATGGTTGTCTGCAAGAAGAACATCACTGCAGAGGCCACTTCCAAGATCTTCTTTGAATGCATCTGGGTACACTTTGGGCTCCCACAAACCATTTTCTCAGATTAGGACAGTTGGTTCCTCAACACATTCTGGTCGAGCCTCTGGTCACTGTTGGATACCAAGCTCACCAAATTTCCACCCCTAAACAGATGGCCAAACTGAGTTCCTCAATCAGATGATCGTACATATCATGTGCATGTACAATTCCAAGCACCCCCACACATGGGATGAGAGTCTTCCCTATGTCTAACATAGCTACAACCGAGCCCTGCATAGCTCAACTAGCCACAGCCCCTTTCAAGTGGGGTTGGGATTCGAACCATTGGGTCCCATGGATGTTGCACTACCCCTGGTGACCATTTCGATCGACTCGTCCCCTGCTCCACCAGAAGATAACAAAGACACCGAGTTCATTGAGCGGATCCAGCACATCAACCAACAGGTTCATGATATTTTACAGAAGTCCAATGCCAAGTACAAGCAGTGCCATGATCAACACTAGGTGCCACATAAGTTTCAGGTGGGCGACAAAGTTTGGTTGGACTTGCATAAAGAACGCCTTACAGGGCCTTATAGGAAGCTTCATCCATTCCAGTATGGGTCATACACCATCACCAAGGTTTTCGGTGACAATGCTTTTGCACTCAACATTCCCCCCTTCCTTTGCCTTCACCCAGTCTTCAACGTGGCTCTCCTTCGGCCATATTTCCCACCATTATTGGACACCTCAGATATAGCAGAGCAGTTGACACCAACAAATCTCAACCCTGACTGCATGCAATAGGCATCCAGTGATCATACTGTGGACACACAGATCAAGGGAACCCAACAACAAAGGATCCAGCATTATCGAGTTATCAAAGTAGGGCAGCTCCTACACCAAGGCAACTGGCTCACCGGGGGCCAAATTCAGCAAAAATTTCCTCATCTGATGGGGGGAACTCAACATAATGAAGACCATTGCTTCCTAAGGGGGTAGGATTGATCCATATGGATTTTGGTGGCCTCCCACCTATTCCAATTGGTTCATTTTGGCAATTTTCCAGTTTGGTAGTTTTTTTTCCTAGTTTTTGAGTCCCTGACTTGTGAGGCCATTTTGAGGCCCTAAACAACATTTTTAGAGATCGCCACAGTAATAAATGACTATTGACAAATAGCATCAAAATGTGTAGTCCTCGGATACACCTTTCTAATGGTCTATTGTGCGCCAAAAACATAGATCGTATGCAAAAGTTACGACCATGGGAAGTTGATGTACTAACTTACCCAAAGAGGGCCCACATGACTTTTGGCACTTCATCTCCTAGGGTTAGGTTTTTGGATGTCTAGGGTTTTTGACATTCCTAGTTATTGTAAAAAATCCTTCAGAGCCTCATTGTAATAATCTTCTTGCAAATGAGCACGGACGTCACATCTCTTCTTAAAGATAAGACACCACCATTCCAACAAGCTTGTTTTCCGCTGCATTTTACAGTTTCAGCTTATTTCCTTATTGAAAAGAAAACTAGTTTTACTGTATCTTTGTTATTCTGTGTTAAGCATATTTTAATAATATGTATTCATTTCGTTCTTCTCATAAAATATGGATCAGAGGTTTCCACTGAGATGCAAAAACTATCCTCATAAGCTCACTTTCATTTTTAACGAGGTTGTCACATAGACGCAAAATTATCCTCAAAGCTATCTTTCCCCATGAGAACTCCCCTCCTTTTATAAGTTGAAAAGGACAGAGTGAGGAGGTTAGGATGATCCCACTAGAACATGGATGTGACTAAGATCCAAACCGATCAGAGGCCACCTCACCCTCGAAGCTTCTATTCTAGAAGCGTTGAGAAGCTTCTATTTTTCTTCGTACGGGCGATCGTCGCACTGTTAAACATTGAGAAAAATGTGAAAATTTCGCAGGACACTGTGGTGCAACCTGCATTGATCCTAGATCGGTGCACCCTTAACACTGAGCAAGGTGCGACAATCCTTCTTTACAAGGTTTTTTTACAAAGGAAAAGATAATTTCATCTCTATGGGAAAGTTCATCTCCATTCTTCTTCGGGGATTAAGGCAATTGATCCTTCTAAAGACAAAGGATAGGTGTACATCATTAACGATTAACAGTCATAGGTGTGATGAAAATAATGTGTAAAAGTAGACCAGGGTTGGCACGTCTTAATTGAGAATTGTTTTTCCGATGTTTGTCTTGCATATTGAATGTCACTTTCTATGGTGTTAGGAAAAAACATTCTCATTAGATCTTATCTCATATCTAAGATCAATAATGTAGAAATCTCCTACCTAGATTGCATCAAGATTTGCCTTTCCCTCTAATATCTGAAAATTTTCTATATATTCGTCAATTGTTAGCTTCTTCCAAAAAACAAGTAATTTGGGCCTCATATGGCACATCCCAATTTCTCATATGGATGGAATAAATGGGTAATTTGGGCATAGAGTTGGATTATATGCTCCTAAAAAGATGCATTGATGTTTCATTATTCTCGTTGCATGGGATGTTTCACAAGGAAGTGAATGTTATAAATCCAAGTAGAGAAATCAGTTGGTTTTGAGAGGAGGTTCAAGTAAAAAGAGTGAAGAGAATGAAAATATTTATAACATCTTTGGGTATTAAGTTTGATCTTAAATGACATGTTTTTTCTGAAAGTGGGCAGGTAACATGGCCTCCACTAAGGTTCAATCATTTCTAGTGTTAGTTCTTGCGCTTGTCATTGTCGATCTGTGCCGACCCACGCAATATTTGTTGGGGCCATGTGCAAGATCAAGGTGACTTGAGCCCCAAGGGTAGCTCAATCTGTTGGATCATTCGTCAAAGGCATGTTGTCAACTGGGAGGTCGCAAGTTGAAATATGGAGCCAACATTGTGGGCTCAATCCTTATATGCTCAATGCCTCGATCCTCGAATGGGAGCCACCCAAGTATTCGACTTTTAGATTTTGCTTAATCCATCTAAGTCTCACATCAACCTAGATCGCTTGTCGAGAATCAACTTAGGGGAAGAACCAATGGTCATAGAAAATGACCTTCCAAATGCACATCTATTCAAGGATCTACTAGAGATACAGTTTTTTCATTATAGCCAATTATCTCAAGACATGCAAAAGCATAAGAAATTTTGATGTTGTGAAGGTTTTCTACTACACATTCACTTATGGACACTTGTATGAATTGGAACCTAACAATATCTTAAGGGGATGTGTTCTTGAACTTGAAATATGGGACAACATTGAAGAAGCAAATGATGGTGTGTAAGGTGAACATTACCAAACCAGTACCAGTACCAGATTCTGTTAGATATCGAGTTGGAGGTCGAACAAATTGTGTTACTTGTGCCTATGAATTTTCCTACTTTTCTCCAACTGACTGAACTCCCCTCGTTTATCCGTCGGCACATCTATGATGGGGAGGGACAATGTGATCTACCAATGATGTGGAGAGATCAAGTGAATCGCCCATTTTGAATCTTTTAGACAACGATCATTCATGTGCTCAAGAGGAGGTGTTCAACTCTTAGATAAGGGGGCTCGAGCAGCCAAAGCTAGGTGAGTAAGGCAAAGTAGAGAGGGATTTGAAGCATAAATACCAGAGGTAAGGTGGTGAGTAAGGCACTATTAAAACAATATCCTCACGGATCAAAGAAGAGGAAGGTCAAGTCAGATTCCAAAGGTAAGGCCCGGTCGCCCGAATAACCGTTCAAACCACCATTTCTTTCATTACAATTTCTCTTTAATTTCTCGTATCAAGTCAATTAATTGATATTTTCCAAAGAGTGTAAGGAAGGTATTTGTATCAATCTTTTGGAAAATATGTTCTAGACATGAAGTTCCCAATCTCGGTTTCGCAAGGACCGTATCTGTATTAATCGTATTCCAACCTCCAAGCACATAGAAGAGATATTGGATTTGCTCACTGGTTAGTAATGTATAGCTTTAAATAATCTTCCAATGACTGTGTTTCTCCTTTCAGTATCACTTTGACATTTGGGATGGTCTTGTTGTGGCATAGATATATTTTAATCCATGCTACATTAAGCAATTAAAACATAGAGGTTAACATAGATGTATGCTAGGGTTCTTTTCAATTACAGGATTGAATTTTATGATCTGTGATTCCCTCCCATCCTAGGTTTTATGAGCACCTACCTTGGTTTGCAAAAAAGGCCCATCTCAAATAATCCTGAATTCAAGAGCATGTGGGTCGAATGCTCAATTCAAAGAAGGAATTTGAGGATTTTGATTCCAACGGCCCTCGATGGTAGAAGGAAGTTAATTACACCATAATCTCCACAATAACCCTAAAATAATGCACATCATTTGTTGTTGTTACAATTTCTCATTTCAACGTGCTATAGGAGGGGTTCCTTGTTGATTTCTTGTTGGTTCCATGTCGTTTGAGCTAACTAGCACTTGTTGGGATGTCATGGTTAGAAATATCTTCAATCTTGAATTTGTCCAAGGGATTAGGCACTGCAATTGAGATGTTTGTTTGTGTAAAATCTCATCCCAACCATAGCTCCTTAAAACCAATTATTGGGGGTACTTCTGAGATCATTGCGCCGACAGGCGCTCTACAGCCCAATATGGGGGAGATGTTGAGGCGTAAAGTGTCAAGTGTTATGTTATGTTATAATTATAATAATAAAGTGCGCCCAATTAAAAATAATAAAATAATAGTTATAAAAATAAAGTCAGCTTAATATATGGAGGTCATAATATTTACTTTAGTTTGGTATATAATTATTTTTTTAATATACTTAAAAAATGAAATATTTTAACATATATTAATATGTTTTATAATATTGATATATTATAAAAATACATTAATATATAAAAAAAGATCTATTGGGTTGCTTCGATTTCTCTAGAGATCACAAAAACAATGTAGTGATTACATAGGTCGTAATATTTTATAAAACATATTAATATATTTTATAATATCAATATTTTTTAATACGTTAATATTAATGTATTAAACTAGCATAGATCCATCTTAACCCTGGATCTATCAAGTGTCGAGAGGGATCATTTCTCTCGAGGTGCAAACCTTTTTTAAAGTGCAAAACCCGAGTAAAGGTTAAAGGTTTTCACCTCAAGAGATTTTATCCCTCTCGATGCTTGATAGATCGAGGGTTAAGATGGATCTATGTTGGTGTTTGGGAGTCATGATCATAGTAATGTATAGGTTCAAATGTAATTTGGTCAAAAAATATATTTCAATATGTATTATGTAAAATTTCACCATTGTAGCACAATATTTTGTTTGATGGTACAAGTCACACAACTATGCCAGTTAGCATGTTTATTATTACCATTGTTTTTTTTGGTGTATTATTTTTTGTTGTTTTTCTTAAACAAAAAATTGTATGGTCAAAACTTAGAGAAGACGAACAGATTGTAATGGTGAAATTCACATGTATAACAACGCAAAAGAAGTTGACACTCGTGAATTTGCAGAAAATGTAAAATGAAAGGCATGAAAAACACAGGACCATCATCAACTTTTGATTTGATTGGCAGTTGGGAGGTGAAATTCTAGTCTTGGGAGTCACATTCATCATTATCACGACACTCAAGTGCTTCTCCATTGAATTAACCAAGTCTAGGCAAGGGAACTTATATTCTTGGTTGACGAGGGCGAGGCTAGAAATGATGCCCACGACTTTGGCTTCGATGCTCATTGAATTCTTGAACCACGTGGCAATGTTAGAAGCAAATGCATGAATGGGAAAAAAAATTGCATTTGTGTAGACCAGGGTTGGCACATCTTAATTGAGAATTGTTTTTCCGGTGTTTGTCTTGCATATTGCATGTCACTTTCTATAGTGGTGGGAAAAACCATTCTCGGTTTAGATATTATTTCATATCTAAGATCAGTAATGTAGAACTCTCCTACCTACATTGCATCAAGATTTGTCTTTGCCTCCAATATCTGGAAATTTTCTATATATTCTCAATTGTTAGTTTATTCCAAAAAACATAGTAATTTGGGCCTCATATGTCACATCCCAATTTCTCATATGGATGGAATAAATGGGTAATTTGTGCATCGAGTTGGATGGTATTCTCCTAAAAAGATGCATCAATGTTTCGTTATTCTCGATGCACGAGATCTTTCATAAGGAAGTGAATGATATAAATCTAAGTAGATAATTTGAGAGGAGGTTCAAGTAAAAAGAGTGAAGAGAATGAAAATATTTATAACATCTTTAGGTATTAAGTTTGATATTAAATGACATGTTTCTATGAATTGTAAATATTATTTCATATATGAAAATATATACAAGTTTGTTTGGAAAAATATAGACGAGTTATACCACATGCTTTCATATATATACAAGTTTGTTTGGAAAATATATATATGAGCTATACCACATGCATGAATAAGTAATATTACGGGGAAGGAGAGTTGTAGAAAAGGGAAAAAGATGGAAAGCCCAAATCATATCTTTCTCGGCCTTTTGGCTAAGATCAAGTGTAGTATTTGTTCTTATCAGTTTAATATCTGATATGTGGTTCATAGAACCACATGATATTAAATGTATTTTTATAGGGGTAGGGCCCACTCACAATAGCTTGTTATTGGGGCTCTTGGCCGTCGCTTGTGCGTTGCACTACAACACCAAATGGTGAATTATCTGTCGGATTGAAATTGTTTTGGTCACATTTGAATTGTCTGTCAGATTGAATCACTTATCAACATACAACATTTAGAAGATCTGGATCCATTGAATTAACCAAGTCTAGCCAAGGGAACTTATCATTCTTGGTTGACGAGGGGGAGGATAGCAATGATTCTCACCACTTTGGATTCGATGCTCATTGAGTTCTTGAACCACGTGGCAGTGTTAGAAGCAGATGCATGAATGGGAAAAAAAATTGCATTTCCATAGGCTGGGGTTGGCACATCTTAATTGAGAATTGTTTTTTTGGTGTTTGTCTTGCATATTGAATGTCACTTTCTATGGTGGTGGGAAAAAACATTCACAGTTTAGATCTTATTTCATATCTAAGATCAGTAATGTAGAACTCTCCTACCTACATTGCATCAAGATTTGCCTTTGCCTCCAATATCTAGAAATTTTCTATATATTCCTCAATTGTTAGCTTCTTCCAAAAAATATAGTAACTTGGGCCTCATATGGCACATCCCAATTTCTCATATGGATGGAATAAATGGGAAATTTGGGCATAGAGTTGGATGATATTCTCCTAAAAATATGTGTCAATGTTTCATTATTCTCGTTGCATGGGATCTTTCACAAGGAAGTGAATGTTATACATCTAAATAGAGAATTTGAGAGGAGGTTCAAGTAAAAAGAGTGAAGAGAAAGAAAATATTTATAACATGTTTAGGTATTAAGTTTGATCTATTATTTTCATATATGGAAATATGTACAAGTTTGTTTGGAAAAATATAGACGAGTTATACCACATGATTTCATATATATACAAATTTGTTTGTAAAATATATAGATGAGTTATACCACATGCATGAATAAGTAAGATTATGGGGAAGGAGAGTTGTAGAAAAGGAAAAAAGATGGAAAGCAAAAAACAACATCTCGAATGCAAAAAACAACATAATGCTATCCATATCTCACTTAAAGAATAATTATCCCCTATATAGGAAATGTTATGTGGTTTATGTCATTGTTTATGACCTTTTATCCCTAAAATCTTCATTTAGGGCACAAGGAACTTATTTTCCTCCCTTAATCATGGCCAATGCCTTGAGACCCATCTTTAGCGCTCAAAACCTCATAATGGTACCCATATCCACTCAAGGGAAAAGATCACCTTTAAAGGGCTTGTGTTGTGGTTTGGTCGCGTTCATGGCCAATGATCCCTAGATATCCCTTTATGGTGTAAGGCCCTTGTTTTCTTCCCTTAACCATGGTCAAGGCCCTAAAACCCATCCTTAATGGGGAAAGTCTCCTAATCATGCCCATATCCTACTTGTATATCAAAGATACATTTTATAGGGTCTATGTTATGGTTCATCTATATTATGATTTCTCTCCCAATTATGGTCAACTCATGAAACCCATCCCTAGTGCACAAAACTTTCTAATGGCTAATATTGGTTGTATAAGGAACAAAATGGAAGCTAGGTATATTAAATGATTCCTTAGAGTGAGAAATGACTTCTCATCATATTCAAGTGATAAAACCCAAGCTATTTTCCCTCATCTCCTTCCTATGACATGTCATAAATGTTTTAAAGCACGATTGTTGTGCCCATGTCTATGTAGGGTCTTTCAAATGCTTATTCCCTAGACTTCATGATGACTTGTGTGGCAATTCGAAAAGCATCGAGGATATTTTAAAAAGAATAAATGTGTGTTCCTACAAGAGCCTTCCCAATTTCCCATTACCACTTTTTTATCCATCAATTTTGTGCAAGGGACCTACCCTGCTATTGTCGATCTATGCCCAAGCCAACTCTCAATTGTTAGATCTGTTTTAAAAAGGATTTATACCATATTGTGTTAGAATATAATGGATGTTCTTGTTTTACCATTGACAATATCACTATTGTCACCCAACCATAGGTCGAAGCCACCCTCCGAGCACCTTAACCTTGACAGAGAATCACTCTAGAAGCAAACCCTAGGCTAGACAACCAAACAAAGGGTAGCGCACCTTTCCCCAAGGATAGTGCACCAACAAGAGTTGATTAGATAGTCCAAACCCTAACCAAGAGATAGTCCAAGCCAAATGTGATCTTCTAGCTACAGCAGCTACAATGGCAGCTCTCCTCCAAACCTACACACAAAACTGGGCACTGCAGTGCGCACAAGTGTTGCTCTGCAATTCTGAGACTGCCTGTCAGAATGAAGACTGGCCTCCTGTATTTATAGTAATTCTGGCTAACTGCCTGGGCTGACTTCTCATTCTGGGTATCTGTCTGTTCAGTATATATTATTTCTTCTGGCTGACTTCTTCTCTTGGAGGTTAATAACCTAATACAAGTTATCTTCTTGAGCCGACAAGTCTTCTAGGGTTATTAGCCAACTCATTAGGGTTTCTTCTTGCTTCCCAGAATATCCTATTCTCGTCAGGTTTACACATGGAGGTAAATACCTCTTGCAACTACCATAATATCAACACTTCCTCCTAGTTAGAGAGGTATTAGAGGTAATGGTCTTGAGTACAAACATGCCATTCACACGGTAGCATCAATATAGTTGTATAGACTGTCTCATGACTATGTCATGAGCACTATTAGTGTCATCAATTGCATCATCTCTTGGAACCATACTATATCTGAGTAATAAGACATGATACTCACTCCACATAGTGATACAAGAGACATTCTTCTAATCTAGAAGAGTAAATGTTCTGAACCATTCTCTGTCTAGGAAATCTGTGTTCACCATTCATCTGGTTGATAATTAATTTCAACACTGTTGATAGTCTTCAAGGAAATCAGAACAATATCATTCAATAGAACACAATTGTGTCTATCCATAGTAGTACATAACTACCATCCAGTGGTACACTACCACATAGATACTTGATCAAACAGTGGAACACATCCACCACAGTAGTATACATATATTTTCTAGAGACATACGGTCTTCATAAAAATCATCTGATATCAACATGCAAATAAACAATGGTATGACATAAATTGAATCATCTAGGCCATTCTTCCACTCACATCTGTGAGATCTTGGAAGAGCATCTGCCCTCAGAAGGTAAAACATCAATGATGAGCCATCTGGACTATTCTTCTCAAGCAAGTAAGAATAATTGTCCTGATTTCTAAGCCTGGACCATTCCCCACCCTAGGCCATTCCTCCGACAGTAAGCAAAGTGTAACCTGGAGAGAATGAGTCTGCCCTAAGGAATGTATGTCCCTGATTGCAGAACCTAGACCATTCCCCACCCCGGGCCATTCCTCCAGCACTAAACAAAGTGCAACCTGGAGAGAATGAATTCGGCCTAAGGAATGATTGTCCGGACCATTTCCCATGTTAACCACAAGACGAAATGTATGTCTTGCACCAACCTCCAAAATGAACCATTCCCCATGTTAACCACAATGGGAAATCATTGTCCAGCGAGACGGACCAGTCTTCTTGAGTAACCCTCAAGAAGAGAGACTGCCCTAGACCATTCTCCATGTTAACCATAATGGGAAATTTTTCTCTATGGTACATCAACAATCCATCGAACCATTTTCATTCCAAAAACGACCGTTTGATCTGGACCATTTTTTGAACTGGAAAATGCCTGTCCGTCAGAAATCTCAAACCACTTTCTGAATCTGGAAAGGAACTGCTCATCCTGGACCATTTTTCGAACTGAAAAATGATTTTCCATCAATCAATAACACATCAGTGCTCCCTTCCAACCCGGGAGTCATCTCTTCCTTTTTCAATAAGGAAGTCGTCTCCACGAGCTCCAGCTTGAGTACACAAACTCTTTCATATTGGACAGAATCTTTACCGAAATGTCTACTTATCTGCTCATCTATGGAGATATATATTGGAGAACCACTTTCTCCTTTCTGGACTTCATCACGGATAATATAATGCTTGATCTCAAATGTACTTCGATCTGGAACACTAGTTTTCTCTGAAGGCTTCATATAGCTCTGATCAATAAAGTATATCATTGTTGGATTCCTCTTTGGTTCCTGCTAGCTCACAACATCGTGGCAAGGATCAAATTGGAACATATCCATGTGGCACTTCTTTTGTCATCATGAGATCTGATCTTCTGAGTAATCATCTTGATACAATATCTTTGTTATAGAAAATCTTCACCACGCTTATGATGTGCACTGGAGGTTCTCCACCAAGTTATCTTCTTCTATCTGCATACAAGGGTCTCTTTCTGGTATGCCTCAAAGTCTTGAGGTTGCTCTTCATATGCTCTTTGTTCAATTGCTATGGAGAACATTCTTTGCATTCATCTAATGTAGAACTACAACCCATGGATATTGCGGATGATATAAAGACTCATGTAGAGGTATGTCAAGTTTACTAGAACAAGTAATCATCATAGTCTTCTCCCTCCATCTGGGAGAACCTCTAGTTCTGGATCTTGCAATGCTTGCATATATACATTGTTCTTCATCACAACTTCCAGTTCCTCTACTTGATTGCTTTTAGTGAGTTCATATCAGGCTGGTAATCTTGTGATTCTTATTGACTGGTTGTTCTGGCTTCTCTTTCTTTCTTGGAATCTTCATGTTCTTCCTAATGTTTTTCTTTAGCTCTTGGGTCCATGGAGTTTCTTATAGATTCCATGCCCTAAAGATTTCATTTCTTTCTTTCATCATAGGAGCATGGATGTGGATGGACAACCAGGGATACTTTAAGGCTTTTCTTCAAATAATTCTTCTTCTGCAGTTGAACTAAACACGTACTGTCTTTCATGGCTACTACCATGGATATATACTTCATCATCTTCAATGGATCATAGGATGAGTTCCCTCCTAATCCTTGCTTCATGTATGAGTGCATATAATCGACTCCCTCCATCTAACAGAGTCCATGCTTTCGTCTGCATCCTTATTGTCTTCTGCAATATATAATCGGTTCCCTCCATCTAACAGAGTTCACGCTTCCATCTTATTGTCTTCTGCAAAACGTCATAAGTCTTTCTCCAATTTTCTCTTGATTGTTGACTTCTTTCTGTCTTTGCTTCTTCTAAGTCTCTTCACGATTGATTATAATTTCGGCTTATCTTGTAATAGCTTGCATATGATTTGTTTGATGTATTTCATCCTTTCATGTGTATTATCTGACTTGTATAATGATAGCAATCCTTATCTTGTTGTTCTTCCATAAGTATAGTTCTTCTTGGAACATATTATCTTCTAAGAGATAGATATACAAGATATGTACAGAGACTATGCAAACAAGATATGTACAAGAAATAAGAAGAGTATTGTTACCTTAAGAAGAAGAAGTCTCTTTCATCATGCTTAGTCTTCTTTGTAGGTTCCTTTTCTTTGGCAACTGATGCTTCATGTTTCTCCTTCCTTTTCTTTAGCTCGAGACAATGATTCTTCCAGTGACCATACTTTCGACAGTTGAAGCATTGTATTTCTGAAATATCTTTCTCTTGATTTGTCTTCCTCTTTAAACCAAACTTCCTTTTGTTCCTTAAATTCTTGAATATTGTTGTGAAGGCTTGATCATCATACTTCTTTTGGGGTTTCTCTTTTGCACTGATCCTGGATTCTTCTTGAGCATAGCAAGTCCAAAGTTATTCAAATGTAGGATACTCCTTCCTTGTGTTCATGCTTGCGGCAAATGCATCCCATGTCTTGGAAGACTATTGAGTACTATGTTTACCAATTCCCTCTCTGAAATTATTTCTTCAATAGCTTGTAGTTTATCTCTTAACTAAGAGATTCTCACAAAGTATGATGTTATGTTGTCATCATCATTCATCTTCATGTCATAGAGCTCATTCTTCAGACTCATTATTTGTCCAATGTTTCTGACTAAGAAGAGGTTTGTTAAGGCATCGTACATCTTCTTCGATAAGTCAAGATGGGAGATGTAGGGTATCAAGTGGCCTTTTATATATTCTAATATGATAATCATAGCATTGATGTCACCGTCTTTGAACTTCTCCATAACTGCAATGCTTTGCGGTTCCTTCTCTTTTCCTTCTTCAAACTCTAGTTTCACGATATCCAACACTTTATTCTTGGCAAAGATGAGGTCAATCCTTGTCTTCCATGCTCTGAAGTTAGAAGCTCCATCTAACTTGTTTTCTGAATTTGTAGAGTAAGTCATGGATGCTTTGACTTGGTCAACCCTAGATCTGACCAAAAACTCAAACTTGACATCTTGGCTTGTTGAGAGTACCAGGAGATGTGCTAGACTAGGGTACACTGATCTATCCAGAAATTAGGTCAATCCCTTCACTTACGGTGCCTCAACGAGAGGATTAGGGTTTCTGCAACTTCACCTGCTAGTAACCCTAGTGGCAGTGCTTTGGTGACTGCTCCTGCTAGTAACCCTAGTGGCAGTGCTTTGGTGATTGCTCCTGCTAGAAACCCTAGCGGAAGTTCTTCAACGAGCTTAATATCCTTTTGGCTATGCTTCCTTCCAGAGGTTAGACTGAATGAAGGAGGTGTGGGCCCATAACCTATTAGAATATAATGGGTGTGCTCATTTTACCATTGACAATATCACTATTGTCACCCAACCATAGGCCGAAGCCACTCTCCGAGCACCTTAACCTTGACAAAGAATCACTCTGAAAGAAAACCCTAGGCTAGATAGCCAAACAAAGGGTAGTGCACCTTTCTCCAAGGATAGCGCACCAACAAGAGTTGATCAGATAGTCCAAACCCTAACGAAGAGATAGTCCAAGCCAAACATGATCTGTTAGCTGCATTGGCAGCTCTCCTCCAAACCTGCGCACAAAATTGGGCATTGCGGTGTGCACAAGTGTTGCTCTGCAATTCTGAGACTGCCTTTCAGAATGAAGACTGGCCTCCTATATTTATAGTAATTCTGGCTAACTACCCGGGCCAACTTCTCATTCTGGGTATCTATATGTTTAGAATATATTATTTCTTCTGGCCGACTTCTTCTCTTGGAGGATAATAACCTAATACAAGTTATCTTCTTGAGCCAACAAGTCTTCTAGGGTTATTAGCCAACTCACTAGGGTTTCTTCTTGCTTCCCGGAATATCCTATTCTCGTCAGGTTTACACGTGGAGGTAAATACCTCTCACAGCTACCATAATATCAACATATTGGAGATATAAAACGATTCCTTACAGTGAGAAAAGACTTCTCATTGTATTCAAGTCATAAAACCCGAGTTATTTTCCCTCATCTCCTTCCTATGACTTGTCATAAATGTTTTAAAGCACGATTGTTGTGCCCATGTCTATAGATCATCCCATATCATCGTTTCATATGAAAATGATTAAAACACAAAGCCAAACCATTATATTGTGAATAATTTGTAAGTTTCACATTTGCATTCTATGAGTTTATGTCTACGAGTGTGAATGTTCATCAACAAAGTAAGGATAACATAAAACAAGTGTTAAAAGATAAATATTTAAAATACTGGTAATAGAAATTTGTCATACAATTTTCATTAATGGCGAGGTCGAATTTTAATTTTCAAAATGGCCGATTACTTCAAGATGGAAACAAAGAATCCATAGGATTTAACCATGTTTTATCTCAGGATGAGGACGATATGCTTGAACCGGTGATAATGCAGGTTTAGAGTAGTCGACTGACATTACTCGTGACCAAATATGAAAATCTGCAGTTTTAGAATAATGAATTCCATCCCAGCTCACGTATTTCGTGGGATCCTTACATGTCCTCGCTGGAACAATGCTCCCATTAACTACGCTCATCTCAGCACACCGCAATTTATCATAATAATTGTATGTAAAACCACCATATCCATAGCAGGCTACAAGCGAGTGTTTGAATCCTGTCTGTCGGGAAAAAATAACAGAAAGAGTAATCTTTAAACTCATAGCATAAATAAGGAGAAAATGTAATTATGTATTTTTAAGGAGGTTAGCTCAATCTGTTGGATCATTCACCAAAGGCATGTTGTCAACGGGGAGGTCACAAGTTAAAATATGGAGCCAACATTGTGGGCTCACTCCCTATATTCTCAATGCCTCGGTCCTTGAATGGCAGACACCCTTGGAACCAAAATTGTGGGTTCGCTATGTATATGCTTGATGTGTCTATCCTCATATAGGAGCCACCCTTAGAACCAAAATTGTCGGTGCACTGCCTATATGCACCTAATGCTCCGCTCCTCCAGTGGAGACCACCCTTGTATCCAAATCAATACAATGTAGTTTACCTTTTCCTCGGGAGGAAACTCCTTGGGTTTTCTTTAAGGTTGTATGATTATTATTTCCTTTATTTTTTTCACTTGTTAATAAAATGATTATTTTAAACTCTATCAATAAAATGACACACACAGACGCGATTTTGAAGACAACCTTCTAATTTTGAATTTAAAAAATTGGCGTCGAATTTTTTTGGAATCAACAATCAATCCATCAATGCCATGTATTTGGGCTCGTGTTTATATATTTATGGAATAGATCTGAATACTAACATCAATCCATGAATGGAAGTACTTGTGTGTGTATTCTTTTATTGTAAGGGAATTATTTTAATTATACCACTACATGTCCATTGTCCTTCGAAATTGGATTATATTTTGTCCAAATCTAATTCCTGGGGGTAAATTGACATTAGTCAAGAATGTGATGTACAATTTAAATATTTCCCTACTACTTATAGGCATAAATGACATTTATGGGAGGTAAAGGCTTATGGTTGGGCATCTTTGGAGCAGTCTATTTTGATAAATGTTTCGAGGACAAAGCATTGAAAGACCATGGGGCTCTACCCTGTTAGTTTCTTGGGTGCTTTGGTTGGATGAGAATGATATGATTTTTTAGAACACACACAATCCTCTCATTCAAGTCATCCACCAAACTAGATTTTTGTCACACGCCCACTACGACAACCTAAAATTGTTTTGTCTTTTCCTTCGAGGGACAGAATCCCTGAATTTCTATGGGGCCTAGCGCAGCCCATCCCTTCCCTTATCCTCCTCCAAGAGACCACAACCTGGCCTTAGCGCAAGCGCCTTTCGCAATTCGCGAGTTGGGAGTCAAGGTTGTCGACTCCTCTTTCACCAAACGTAGTTACCCGAGATGCGATACGGGTATGGCTCCCTCCTCCCTAGTGCCTGCTACATATAACTGTAGGCTAGTCTAAACACTAGCACTACTCACAACTCGTGACTTCGCTAGTTGGAGTGTTGAGCCCTCGTTCTCCTCCTTTGCGAATCCCCGAGAGGCAAGAGGTCAATGTTACGTGGACTCTACCAAGCGATGCGTACACGCCACTTGTCTCCTTCGTTGTACTCTGCTTACGAGTTGTGTCCTTGTCACCTGTCACACGAGACCTCGGCTCTCGACGTTTCGCGACCTTAGCGATCGAGGGGCAACTTCCTCATCCTGCAAAACCCCGAGCCACGATAAGTCCACAATGGGGTGACTCTTTCCTAGGTGACATGTGTCCACCACCTGTCACCTACTCCCACCTTTCTATGGGCGCTTGTTGTTACGCCACCTATCAACCATGCGGTCCCCACCTAACAAATGTGCCACATGTTCGCATGATCCCTCGGTGCTCGACACTTCGCCACTTCTACAATCAAAAGGAAGTTCTTTCAACCTTTGAACCCCCGATACGCGATACCACATGGAGGTTTTGATCCAACAATTTACCCGTCGCTTGGATCCAATGACCATGATCACGTCGTAATTTCGCGAATCGTGAGTTTGTGCAGTTTTACCCTTGACCACTCCAAGTCGCGAGTCAGCAAAATGATGATCTCCTTCCTGTGCAAAGGCTAAGATCGACGGTCAATAGAGCTCCGTCAGATCCTTGGATCTACAGTCCTGGATCCCATCGCTACTTGCAAAGGCTAAAAGGGTCGAGGTGTTAACGTCTGCGCTCCTTCTCTAGATCCATGCGATCCGGGTCTAGAAACCTTATGCAAGAAAGAGTAGCTCTCTAAGGTCTCAGAGTCATGGGAGTTTGAAGCTCCGAGAGGTCGAATTTTGTGATTCAAGCTCATAAGGGATAGCGAGTCCAATTATAGAAAGAGAATACCCTATCGTTTGGTAGACGAACGGTTGGAATCCTTTCGGAAATACCCCAGATCTGTCAAGACCGATGGATCTAGAGAAGGAGCGAATGCATTAACACCTCAACAGTTTCAGCCTTCGCAAGTAGCGATGGGATCCAGGACCGTAGATCCAAGGATCTGACGGAGCTCTATTGACCGTCGATCTTAGCCTTTGCACGGGCAGGAGAGTAGCATTTCACTGACTCACGACTTGGAGTGGTCAAGGGTAGGACTGCACAAACTCACGATTCGCGAAATCGCGACGTGATCGTGGTAGTTGGATCCAAGTCACGGGAGAACCGTTGGATCAGAACCACCGCGTGGTATTGCGTCTCGGGGGTTCGAAGGTTGAAAGAATCTCCTTTCAACTACAGGAGTCGCGAAGTGTCGAGCATCGAGGGCTTGTACGACCACGTGGCACTCTCATTAGGTGGGAACCGCGTGGTTGATAGGTGGCGTAACAACAAGCGCCCAGAGAAAGATGGGAGCGGGTGACAGCTGGTGGACACATGTTGCCTGGGAAAGAGTCAACCCATTGTTGACTTATCGTGGTTCGGGGTTTCGCAGGATGAAGAAGTTGCCCCTTGATCGCTAAGGTCATGAAACACCGAGAGCCGAGGTCTCGTGCGACGGGCGACAGCGACACAGCTCGTAAGCAGAATACAATGGAGGAGATAAGTGGCATGTACGCGTCGCTTGGCAGAGTCCACGTAACGTTGACCTCTCGCGTCTCGGGGATTCGCAAAGTAGGAGCACGAGGGCTCAACACTCCAACTTGAAAGTGAAGAAGAAAGAAGGATAACCCTTCAAGGGATCCAAAAACTTGTCTCGGTGAGAAGAATATCAGCCCTTTAAATGAGAAAGTATTGCAGAAAGGGATGCCCACTATATGTGATACAGGTGTTGGAATCAGTTGAAGATGACAAACCAAGCCTCGAAGACCACCCCACACTAAGAGAATATAGAGATGTATTTCTGGAAGAGGTACCAGGTCTACCTCCAAGAAGGGACATTGACTTCTCGATAGAACTTGCACCAGGAGCGATGCCAGTGTCTAGGACACCCTATAGGATGATCACACCCGAGCTAGTTGAGCTTAAATTACAACTAAAACAAATGTTGGACAAAGGCTATATGCGGCCCAGCGTTTCCCAATGGGGAGCACCAGTTCTGTTTGTGAAGAAGAAAGATGGCACCCTCCGACTGTGCATAGATTATAGACAGCTCAATAAGGTAACCACAAAGAACAAGTACCCCTTACCCAGGATTGATGACCTGTTCAATCAATTGGGAGGTGCTTCCATCTTCTCAAAGATTTACTTGAGATTTGGATACCATCAAATCCAAATCAAGGGTGAAGACATCCACAAAACTGCCTTCAGGATGAGATATGGTCACTATGAGTTTGTGGTAGTACCATTTGGATTAACCAATGCCCCTGCCACTTTTATGTGCTTGATGAACAATGTGCTCAGCAAATTCCTAGACAAATTTGTACTGGTTTTTATTGACGATATATTAATTTACTCTAAGAATAGAGAGGAACATGAGGAACATCTTAGACTTGTGCTTCAAGTGCTAAGAAAACATCAGCTCTATGCCAAATTTAGCAAGTGCGACTTTTTCCAGAAGCAAATACATTACTTGGGCCATGTCATATCTGAAAAAGGAGTAGCAGTAGACCCTGACAAGATCCGGTCTATCATGGAATGGCCTACCCCAAAAGACGTTTCAGATATCAGATCCTTTATGGGCTTAGCAGGATACTATAGGAGATTTATAAAAGGATTCTCCAAGATTGGTTGTCCAATCACTGCTCTCCAGAAGAAGGGAGCTAAATTCACGTGGACACAAGAATGTGAAGAAATATTTCAATCCCTAAAACATCTACTGACCCATGCATCCATGTTGAAGATTGTCGATCCCGAAGATGACTTCCTCGTGTGCACAGATGCCTGCAAGGAAAGGCTCGGAGGAGTCCTTATGCAAGGAAGAAGTGTAGTCTACTGTGAATCTCGAAAATTGAATGAGCACAAAGTCAACTATGTGACCGATGATCTAGAAATGGTTGCCATAGTGCACGCATTAAAAATGTGGAGGCATTGCCTCCTGGGAATAAAATTTGTACTTATGACAGACCACTGTGGATTGCGATATCTATTTGACCAACCAAAGCTCAATTCCAAACAAGCTAGGTGGATGGCCCTTCTTAGTGAGTTTGATTTCAAAATCAAACATATCAAGGGAAAGGAAAATAAGGTGGCCAATGCCCTTAGCAAAAGTATGAAAACAATTCATCTGGCAGTGGTGAGCACCTGCGAAACCAATGTCAGGGAAAGAGTTAAGAATGCACAAGAAACTGACACATTCATCCAGACCGCGACCTCGTACCTGGAGAAAGAACCCACAGGGATAAAGTATGAAGGTTACCGGATGATAGATGGAGGTCTGCTAACTTACAAAAACAGATTGTATATTCCAGATTGTGATGACTTGAAGAGGTTCATAATGGATGAACTACATAAAAGACCATATACTGGTCATCTGAGATACCAGAAGATGATCACAGCCACTAGGAAACAATTCTATTGGCCTGAATTGAAGAAATACATAGCTGAGTACTTAGCCAAATGCATAGAATGCCAACAAGTTAAAGCAGAACACCGACACCCAACAGGACTATTACAAACTCTACCAATTCCGGAATGGAAATGGGAAACCATCTCCATGGATTTCATCACCGGATTACCAACCTCAACCAAACAGAATGACACCATCATGGTAGTGGTGGATAAATTGAGAAAGTTCGCTCATTTTATCCTCGTCAAGTCGACTTGCAAGGAAATAGACATCGCCAACGTATTCATGAAGGAGATATTCAGACTACAAGGTATGCCTAAAGAGATCGTGTCTGACAGAGACACGAAATTTACTTCCAACTTTTGGAAATCCTTGATGGATGGTCTGGAGACCAAATTACTGATTAGCACAACCTATCATCCTCAAACTGATAGACATACAGAAAGAGTGAACCAAATATTAGAAGACATGCTAAGGATGCATGTAATGCATCAACCCAAAAAGTGGGAAGATTACCTGGCTCTGGTGGAATTCGCCTACAACAACGGCTACCAAGAATCCCTGAAGACGAGTCCTTTTGAAGTCCTCTATGGTAGGTCGCACAACACTCCAGTCAATTGGAGTAATCCCGTAAACAAAATTACTATTGGACCCGACATGTTGAAAGAAATGGAACAACAAGTAATTCAGATAAAACAAAATCTAAAGGTAGCTCAGAACAGACAGAAAAGCTACGCCGGCCAAAAGAGAACTCCAAGAGAATTCAAGACGGGAGAACATGTATATCTCAGAGTTAGGCCCAGGAAGAGTTCCTTGAGGGTGGGAGCTTGTGCCAAGTTGGCACCTCAGTATTGTGGACACTTTGAATTTCTAGATAGAGTGGGACCTGTAGCCTATAAGCTAGCACTTCCTAATTTCCATGTTTCATTATTGAAGAAATATGTACACGATTCTAATCATGTAATTGACTTGTCTGTGATCCAGGTGGAACCGGAAGGATAATTTCTGCCATAACCTCAATGCATACTAGACAGAAATGAAACCCCACTCGGAAAAAGGACCATTGCACAGGTCAAGGTGCAGTGGAAACATTTTGGCTCAGATGAGGCTACGTGGGAAATGGAAGATGCCATGAAATAGGCATATCCGATTTTGTTTACTTCTGTACATACATGTCATATTGATAGATAGAACATCGAGGACGATGTTCCTTTAAGGGGGAGGGAATTGTAACACCCTGTTTCCCCCAGTCTGTAAAAATAACTATATTGGCCAAGAACTATGGAAAACTCAAAGATGTGAATGTTTGATTTGACGGACCTTTGTATAAAAGGTCGATGAATGTAAATTATGTTATGAATATGTGTTGCAGGACTACTAGGAGGGGGATGTGCTAAAAGAGACCACGATGGCTAATGAGAGGTGGTGGAAGGGACCTGGAATGGTTGCGTTAACTTCCATCGAGCCAGTACCGTACTGGATTTTACTTGCTCAAAGACAAAAGCAACTCTCTGACCCTGGAATGGATTTCCCATCATATTGGTAGGTAGGGAGGCTCCTCAAGAGTTAATGAGGGGATGGGGGATGGGGGTGAACCGCCCAACCGTAAAAGCTCCCAGACCTGACCAAGGACAGGGAAATTCGTGCCACACGCAATCTTGCAGAGAAAAAGCAAGAGAGGAGGTGTGGGAAAGGGCAGAGGAGAGAGCGCGCGCGACAGGGATCGCAGAAGAGAACTGGAGAAGCTCTGGAAAACACAGGGAGTTCTTAACATAGGAGAAGGAGAGTAACCTTCGTCATGGATTATTTTTCTGTATCGGGAGAAGGAGAGTAACCTTCGTCCTTGACTTTCGTTGAGCTGGAAGTAGGAGACTGAATCTCAATGCATCGTGGTCTAGCTCGGGGGTGGCTAGTGGTAAATCCGTTTGGAGTCACTGAGACTACGGTTGGGTGGAAACGAGCAACCCTCTCAGCAGTTGCATCACGCCTGGTGGATTTGATAAGTGTTTTATACCTTGTATTTCGAATTGAATATCATGAATACATGCTTATGTTTATATGCCCATAATAATTTCTGTGTGGAATGACTGCCTGATGTTTTAGACTGGAAATAATGGATGCATGTGTATGCTTACATGACGTAGTTGGTTTCCGTACAAATGATTAAGTCTGGGGCATGAGTTCGCTCCACTGAGAATCGTCTTGCTTGCTTGATTCTCGTAATATTCTGGGAAGGCTCCTCGAGAGTACTCTTCCATGGGAATTACCCCATAAACCTTGGAACCGTACCGAACCTTTACCCAAAGACTCGACCAAGATCAGGGACAATTGCCCAAGAACCGCCTGAAGGTTCATGCAATCCGATTCTGGAAACCTTATGCAAGAAAGAGTATCTCTCTAAGGTGTCAGAGTCGTGGGAGTTTGAAGCTCTGAGAGGTTGAATTTCGTGATTCAAGCTCAGAAGGGATAGCGAGTCCAATTATAGAAAGAGAATACCCTATCGTTTGGTAGACGAACGGTCGGAATCCTTTCGGAAATACCCCAGATCTATCAAGACCGATGGATATAGAGAAGGAGCGCAGGCGTTAACACCTCGACCCTTTCAGCCTTCACAAGTAGCGATGGGATCCAGGACCGTAGATCCAAGGATCTGACAGAGCTCCATTGACCGTCGATCTTAGCCTTTGCACATGCAGGAGAGTATCATTTTGTTGACTCGCGACATGGAGTGGTCAAGGGTAGGATTGCACAAACTCACGATTCGCGAAATCGCGACATGATCATGGTCGTTGGATCCAAGCCACGGGAGAACCGTTGGATCAGAACCTTCGCATGGTATCGCGTATCGAGGGTTCGAAGGTTGAAAGAATCTCCTTCCGACTGCAGAAGTCGAGAAGTGTCGAGCATCGAGTGCTCGTGCGAACACATGGCACTCCCGTTAGGTGGGGACCGCGTGGTTGACAGGTGGCGTAACAACAAGCGCCCAGAGAAAGGTGGGAGCGGGTGAGAGGTGGTGGACACATGTCGCTTGGGAAAGAGTCAACCCATTGTTGACTTATCGTGGTTCGGGATTTCACAGGATGAAGAAGTTGCCCCTTGATTGCTAAGGTCGCGAAATGCCGAGAGTCGAGGTCTCGTGCGACGGGCGGCAACGACACAGCTCGTAAGCAGAGTACAGCGGAGGAGACAAGTGGCGTGTACGCGTCGCTTGGCAGAGTCCACGTAATGTTGACCTCTCGCATCTCGGGGATTTGCAAAGGAGGAGCACGAGGGCTCAGCACTCCAACTAGCGAAGTCGCGAGTTGCGAGTAGTGCTAGTGTTTAGCCTAGCCTACGGTTATATGTAGAACGCACGAGGGAGGAGGGAGCCATACTCGTATCGCATCTCGGGTATCGTCGTTTGGAGAAAGAGGAGTTGAGAGCCTTGACTCCCAACTCGCGAGTTGCGAAAGGCGCTTGCGCTAAGGCCAGGTTGTGGTTGCTTGGAGGAGGATAACGGAAGGGATGGTCTGCGCTAGGCCCCATAGAAATTCGGAGATTCTGTCCTTCGAAGAAAAATACGAAAAGAATCTAGGTTGTCATAGTGGTTGTGTGACAAACTGGTATCAGAGCATGGTTACAACACTTGGCCTACTTGGGCTCATGAATGAGTTGCGCTGAAACTCCATTTGAAGTACTCTTAAAAGGAGTAACCCTCTACCTTAACCCCCTTTATCAAAAGTTGAAGTTAAGAATGAAAATTCCTATTGCGTGTATGCCTTTGAAAAATATGAATTATGCGCTGGTTATAAATGAATATAAATATTGACTAACAACAAGTGTTTTTCCTGCACACAAGTAGACATTCAACCGCGGGAAACTGCAGATGCATAGAATGGTGATGCACCACGAAGTGGGGGATGGCTCCCACAATAGAGATGAAAAATCTAATGAAAGGAGAGCAGTAGAGACCCCTCCAAATCTAGCTAGGACTGTGAGGAGCCTCATGGTCGAACTACAGATTTGCAAGGCCGACAACGAGAGGTTGATAAAAGAGCAAGAGAAGCAAACACAAATTAATGCAGTCTTGCTGCAGAGTTTATCCGACATACAAAGACAATTGCAGCATGGACCTGACACCAGTCACGCGGACCGACGACAGACAAAGAAAAGTCGTAGTCCACCTGAGATGCAGAAATGTGGTCTTTTAAGTGGCCACACTGGGAAGAGCACCTCAAGAAAGATCCACCCTAGAGATAAGGGACAAGCGTCGGACGATTCCTCTGGAAAGGAAACTGGCGACTCGAAGGGATCTTCTAGTAGCAGAACTAGTTCTTATTCCTGAAGCAAATGGAAGAAGCGAAAGCATTCCAAAAGTCATAATCTCGAAGAATTCAAGAAGGCCAAACCACCCTCTTTCGACGGTGAAATAAAGAAGGGGTAGGAAGCGAAGGCCTGGCTGCTTGGACTAAATAAGTATTTCAGAGTCCACGACTTCTCAGAAAACATGAAGGCCCGAGTAGCCACTTTCAACTTGAATGGAAAGGCTTCCATTTGGTGGGAAGACCTTAAGAATGTAAAAGGGATTCACAAAGAGGACCTATCTTGGGAGCGGTTTGAGAAATACTTCAGGAAGAAGTATCTGTCGGAAAAGTATTTCGACAAAAAGATTAAAGAATTCTATGAACTCAAGCTGGGGCAACGCACCATAGAGGAATATGTCAGCAGATTCCTCGAATTTCTGAGGTACGTACCCTATATAAAAGTAGAAGAGGCAAAGGTGCAACGATTCATCAGTGGACTACCTAAGGACTATCAGAACATGATTGAGTTTGACGAGCCAAAGACCCTAGAAGACACTATCTGAAAGGCAAGGTATTTTTATGAACAACTTGGGCATCGGATAGAACCTTGTGAAGGCTGGAAGAACAAGAATAGTTTGGGATTCCAGAAAAAGGGGGTTTAAATCCCCAAGATTTAAAAACTATAAAAAGGACTCAAGGATGAGCTTCCCAACCCGAAGTGTACACCAACAGCATTTTCCCTCCCAGAGCATAAATAAACCTTCTAGATCTACCCCAGGAAAGATTGATAACCCAAAGAGAGAACCCTTTAAATGTTGGGGTTGTGGAGAAGAACATCTACTGAGGGACTGCCCGCACCGACAACAGAACAGTCGGAGAATTTACAACGTTCAAGAAGCTACCACCATCAATGATGTGGCCAGGAGTGTGCTGCAAATTTATGTAGCCTTGGATAATAAACAAGTTGACCACCAAGCTTCAGTGGTGGAGATGGAAGATATGATCACCAGCCTTCTAGTGTCTATTCTAATTGACCCTGGTTCAAATTTGAGTTATATATCTCCTAAGGTTGTTGATAAGTGTAAATTACAGACACATAAACATGCCAAGCCATGGTTGGTATAGTTAGCCACTGGCACCAAAAGAAAGGTAGCGGAGGTCATACCAGCTTGCCAATTCACTGTGGGTGAATTCCCCACCCAAGCAACCCTTAACATACTACCCCTAGGATCATATGACCTGTTGATTGGTATGGACTGGCTAGCCACATATAAATCCAGACTGGACCGTTACCATAAAACTTTAGAATGTGCAAGTGAAGAAGAAAGAAGGATAATCCTTCAAGGGATCCAAAAACCTGTCTCGGTGAGAAGAATATCAGCGCTTTAAATGAGAAAGTATTGCAGAAAGGGATGCCCACTATATGTGATACAGGTGTTGGAATCAGTTGAAGATGACAAACGAACCCTCAAAGACCACCCCACACTAAGAGAATATAGAGATGTATTTCTGGAAGAGGTATCGGGTCTACCTCCAAGAAGGGACATTGACTTCTCGATAGAACTTGCACCAGGAGCGATGCCAGTGTCTAGGACACCCTATAGGATGATCACACCCGATCTAGTTGAGCTTAAATTACAACTAAAAGAAATGTTGGACAAAGGCTATATGCGGCCCAGCGTTTCCCCATGGGGAGCACCAGTTTTGTTTGTGAAGAAGAAAGATGGTACCCTCCGACTGTGCATAGATTATAGACAGCTCAATAAGGTAACCACAAAGAACAAGTACCCCTTACCCAGGATCGATGACCTATTCAATCAATTGGGAGGTGCTTCCATCTTCTCAAAGATTTACTTGAGATTTGGATACCATCAAATCCAAATCAAGGGTGAAGACATCCACAAAACTACCTTCAGGATGAGATATGGTCACTATGAGTTTGTGGTAGTACCATTTGGATTAACCAATGCCCATGCCACTTTTATGTGCTTGATGAACAATGTGCTCAGCAAATTCCTAGAGAAATTTGTACTGGTTTTTATTGACGATATATTAATTTACTCTGAGAATAGAGAGGAACATGAGGAACATCTTAGACTTGTGCTTCAAGTGCTAAGAGAACATCAACTCTATGTCAAATTTAGCAAGTGCGACTTTTTCCAGAAGCAAATACATTACTTGGGCCATGTCATATCTGAAAAAGGAGTAGCAGCAGACCCTGACAAGATCCGGTCTATCATGGAATGGCCTACCCCAAAAGACGTTTCAGATTTCAGATCCTTTATGGGCTTAGCAGGATATTATAGGAGATTTATAAAAGGATTCTCCAAGATTGGTTGTCTAATCAGTGCTCTCCAGAAGAAGGGAGCTAAATTCACGTGGACACAAGAATGTGAAGAAAGATTTCAATCCCTAAAACATCTATTGACCCATGCATCCGTGTTGAAGATTGTCGATCCCGAAGCTGACTTCCTCGTGTGCACAGATGCCTGCAAGGAAAGGCTCGGAGGAGTCCTTATGCAAGGAAGAAGTGTAGTCTACTGTGAATCCCGAAAATTCAATGAGCACGAAGTCAACTATGTGACCGATGATCTAGAAACGGTTGCCATAGTGCACGCATTAAAAATGTGGAGGCATTGCCTCCTGGGAATGAAATTTGTACTTATGATAGACCACTGTGGATTGCGATATCTGTTTGACCAACCAAAGCTCAATGCAAAACAAGCTAGGTGGATGGCCCTTCTTAGTGAGTTTGATTTCGAAATCAAACATATCAAGGGAAAGGAAAATAAGGTGGCCGATGCCCTTAACAAAAGTATGAAAACAATTCATCTGGCAGCGGTGAGCACCTGCGAGACCAACGTCAGGGAAAGAGTTAAGAATGCACAAGAAACCGACACATTCATCCAGACCGCGACCTCGTACCTGGAGCAAGAACCCACAGGGATAAAGTATGAAGGTTACCGGATGATAGATGGAGGTCTGCTAACTTACAAAAACAGATTGTATATTCCAGATTGTGATGACTTGAAGAGGTTCATAATGGATGAACTACATAAAAGACCATATACTAGTCATCCGAGATACCAGAAGATGATCACAACCACCAGGAAACAATTCTATTGGCCTGGATTGAAGAAATACATAGCTGAGTACTTAGCCAAATGGATAGAATGCCAACAAGTTAAAGCAGAACACCGACACCCAATAGGACTATTACAACCTCTACCAATCTCGGAATGGAAATGGGAAACCATCTCCATGGATTTCATCACCGGATTACCAACCTCAACCAAACAGAATGACACCATCATGGTAGTGGTGGATAAATTGAGAAAGTCCGCTCATTTTATCCCCGTCAAGTCGACTTGCAAGGAAATAGACATCGCCAACGTATTCATGAAGGAGATATTCAGACTACAAGGTATGCCTAAAGAGATCGTGTCAGACAGAGACACGAAATTTACTTTCAACTTTTGAAAATCCTTGATGGATGGTCTGGAGACCAAATTATTGTTTAGCATAGCCTATCATCCTCAAACCGATAGACATACAGAAAGAGTGAACCAAATATTAGAAGACATGCTAAGGATGCATGTAATGCATCAACCCAAAAAGTGGGAAGATTACCTGGCTCTAGTGGAATTCGCCTACAACAACGGCTACCAAGAATCCCTGAAGACGAGTCCTTTCGAAGTCCTCTATGGTAGGTCATGCAACACTCCAGTCAATTGGAGTAATCCCGTAAAAAAAAATTACTATTGGACCCGACATGTTGAAAGAAATGGAACAACAAGTGATTCAGATAAAACAAAATCTAAAGGTAGCTCAGAACAGACAGAAAAGCTATGTCGACCGAAAGAGAACTCCAAGAGAATTCAAGACGGGAGAACACGTATATCTCAGAGTTAGGCCCAGGAAGAGTTCCCTGAGGGTGGGAGCTTGTGCCAAGTTGGCACCTCGGTATTGTGAACACTTTGAAGTTCTAGATAGAGTGGGACCTGTAGCCTATAAGCTAGCACTTCCTCCCACAGTAAAAGCACATAATGTTTTCCATGTTTCATTATTGAAGAAATATGTACACGATTCTAATCATGTAATTGATTCTAATCATGTAATTGAGTCGTGGGAGTTTGAAGCTCCGAGAGGTCGAATTTCGTGATGCAAGCTCATAAGGGATAGCGAGTCCAATTATAGAAAGAGAATACCCTATCGTTTGGTAGACGAACCATCAGAATCCTTTCGGAAATACCCCATATCTGTCAAGACCGGTTGATCTAGAGAAGGAGCGCATGCATTAACACCTCGACAATTTCAGCCTTCGCAAGTAGCGATGGGATCCAGGACCGTAGATCCAAGGATCTTACGGAGCTCTATTGACCGTCGATCTTAGTCTTTGCACGGGCAGGAGAGTAGCATTTCCCTGACTCACGACTTGTAGTGGTCAAGGGTAGGACTGCATGAACTCACGATTCGCGAAATCGCGACGTGATCGTGGTAGTTGGATCCAAGTCACGGGAGAACCGTTGGATCAGAACCTCTGCGTGGTATTGCGTATCGGGGGTTCGAAGGTTGAAAGAATCTCCTTTCAACTGCAGGAGTCGCGAAGTGTTGAGCATCGAGGGCTCGTGCGACCACGTGGCACTCCCGTTAGGTGGGAACCGCATGGTTGACAGGTGGCGTAACAACAAGCGCCCAGAGAAAGGTGGGAGCGTGTGACAGGTGGTGGACACATGTTGCCTGGGAAAGAGTCAACCCATTGTTGACTTATCGTGGTTCAGGGTTTCGCAGGATGAAGAAGTTGCCCCTTGATCGCTAAGGTCGCAAATTGCCTAGAGCCGAGGTCTCGTGCGACGGGCGACAGCGACACAACTCGTAAGCAGAGTACAACGGAGGAGACAAGTGGCGTGTACGCGTCGCTTGGCAGAGTCCACATAACGTTGACCTCTCGCATTTCGGGGATTCGCAAAGTAGGAGCACGAGGGCTGACACTCCAGCTAGCGAAGTCGCGAGTTGCGTGTAGTGTTAGTGTTTATCCTAGCCTACGTTTATATGTAGAACGCGCTTGGGAGGAGGGAGCCATACTTGTATCGCATTTCGGGTATCGACGTTTGGAGAAAGAGGAGTCGAGAGCCTTGACTCCCAACTCGCGAGTTGCGAAAGGGGCTTGCGCTAAGGCCATGTTGTATTCGCTTGGAGGAGGATAAGGGAAGGGATGGTCTGTGCTAGGCCCGATAGAAATTCGGGGATTTTGTCCCTCGAAGAAAAAGACGAAAAAATTCTAGGTTGCCTTAGTGGGTGTGTGACTGGAAGTGTTCGCGGCAAACAACCCAGAGGTCCCATGTTGTGAACCACGCAATTTCGACCCCCTTGATGCTACAAATTCTGTAGAACAATAACATTACAGAGTCCATTGGTTGGGACTATAAATCTAAGATTCCAAGGGTGAACTAGGAAAATGAGGCAGAAAACCCTTTCATACAGTGGTCACCTTCAGTTGAGATATCAATTCTTTAATAATGTCGGGAATGA
>ML780381.1:3777-15088 GCA_009831015.1 Picea engelmannii
ATTAAGTGGAAAGATAAGGTAATAAAGGAATCAGATAAGGTAATAAAGGAATGGGATAAGGTAATAATGGGGAGGATAAGGTAATTAATGGAGGATAGGGAGTCGGTGAATGGGGGGAGATATGACTAGGAAGAGTCCGACGGGAGAGGATTATGAAAATTTGGGGGAAGAGCATTATTGGAGGGGAGGTCTGTATTTCTGTTGGATATTTTCTGGTTTTGAGGGGTTTTTGGTTTTGGAGTTTTGGTGAACCATTGCAGGGGGCACCTGGTTGCTAGGAGTTTTGGGCTCGGGGGCCAGGATTCCTTTCGGTATCCTGGAGCTAGGGAGCCAGACAGGCTACTCCTAGCTAGCTGGGTGGTTAGTCCGTTTTGGGTAGGGTTTGGTCAGTGCATTAGGCTGGGCAAAGCAGCAGAGAGGACAACTAGATCAACGGGAAGTAGCATCAGCCATGGGTATTTTTATTCCTGAATTTGCTGAGTTATGTGATGATTATGTAAATTATTAGCATGTTGTTCGCAAATTTAATTTATGCTACTTATATGAATGAAAGAAATTACTTGTTGCTTATGCTGAATTCTCTGAATGTTTAAATTATGAATTTTACTAGGCTTAATTAATTTAGGTCCCTACACGTTTACAACCTTAATGTCGATGTTACACCACCTCCTCCAAGCTCTCCTTTCCATCCCCTTGAATGTCAAAAGATCAATAGTATAGTATTCTCCACTTCTTCCCCTTTCACTCAAGAATGACCACCATTATATAGAAATTGAGGCATCACAACCATAGGATAGTTTTAAGGAGTGGATGTGATCAAATGAGGATTTGGATGAATAAACAAGATTGGCCTTGCCTTGAATAGAGGGTAGCTCGAACCAATCCCTTAACCAACTAAAATCTCCTGAAAACAACCTCATAAAACAAGGCATGATGGTTGCAACTACTTGAGCACAGGGTGAGACTATCACTCCCTTATAACTAATCAAGGAGCGATAATCAAGGTTTATCTCTCCTTGTATATGGGAAGGGGGGAGATGAAGCTCAATCAGGGCCAAAATCTCAAGGAAAAGGATAGTATTTCAACCTCCAACTGATAGATTTCCTCTTCAACATGTCTAGGGATTATGAAAGAAACTCCACATGGTGATGAAATTGCAACACTTAAGTGTGGAATTTGGTAAAGTATGACACTTAAGTTCAACACTTCGGTGCGACATTTGGTAGTGCGACAATTAGGCATGTAACAAATGCGACACTTAAATACGACATTTGGTAGTGCGACAATCAGGTGTGTAACATATGCCCCCTAAGTGTGAAGTCAGAAGAAAAGTTGATGGTCGAATCACTTTATGAAAATGTGTATGTGAGGGTGATGAAATAGGAGAGCCAGGTGGAAGTTGCAAACAAACATCAAGCAATATATACGTATCATTCCCAAGGTAGGCATACCCATGCTAGGAATAAATTGACTCAAAGCATGGTTGACGACCAATACACTGTGGATCCATGAAAGCACTAATTGAGGATATGGCCACCAAAGATACAATGTGGATCCATACCTTCCATTACGTAATCAGGTCGTAGCCATGAAATAATACATGGTGGATCTATGATACGATAAAAACATAGCCACAGACCAATACAAAGTGGATCTATACACAACATATACATCAGTGAGATCACCAACATGATGGCCATATTGGAATCTTCTTAAGTACTCAAATAATTTTTATTGCAACTTGGATGAGGCATGTAATAGAGGTGGGTTCCCAGGGTCTTCATCTCGATCCCAAAATGGTACGATTCTAGCCATGTGAATAGATGTGTTGATGTCAAACATGGTAGAAACCACTTGATGGCTGGCCATTGGCGTATACCTTTAACAAGTGTGAGGCAAATCACCAATGATGACAATGACTCCCAAGGTACCCTAGTACATTCCAATGAATGTGAAAAAATGAACCGAAGTCGAATATTCCTGGAATCATTTGATCTGAGGCCAATGATGTAAACCTACTGTCGAAATCAAGGAGGCCTACCATTGAGGCATGCATGTTCCAAGGTACTAACTAGTTTCTAAGTGTAATTCTCGGCTAATGTGTTGAATTTGATAGGAATATGCTCATAGAAGGAGGTCCATGATGTGTCCCCCATAATCGGTACAAAAATAACACATGAAAGTGATGTAGGATAATAGATCAAATGAGCACGAACTGAGCCAAGGATGAAGGTTGGTAATATTACAGAGTGGTTGATTTGGGCTAAAACTTCCCTTAAACATTGTGAGGAAAGACAAATGGATTGGAAACATTGAATTGATTAAGAGATAGAACAAAACATAGTACGACGATAATTAGGGAACTCTTCAGGTGGGTCGAAGGAGTATAATGAATCATAGGATTGGTATGACTCAGAGACAATGAAATTACACAATTGTGAGACAAGACAAAAATAGGTTCCATGTTCAAGGGTGACAAAAAACAACTACCATAATGCTTTCTAAAAAATTGACCCACTTCCCTCAATTCCCCCCCAACCATGAATGGTGAGTACCTATTTGTTTTTTAACAAGCTTGAGGAGGATTAAATATGCTCGATATAGCTCATCTTCAATGAGTCCCTCATCACATATTTAATGAACCTGAAGAAGGAGGGATTCGATCCCATAGGGGTCCTTCAATGTATAATTTTACGAGCCCAAAGAAGGTAGACTCAACAGTATTTTCACATTTAGAGAGTCTAAAAATATCTTAAAGAAGACTCCAAGGGTGTTCTCTTTTGTAAATTTAGTCCCCTAAGCCCGAAAAAACATAAAACAATAAAAGGGAGAACTCTTGTAGTCGATATTAACTAGAGTATTCTTTTTTCATAGTTAGTCTTACAAGGTCGAAAAAGAGATAATCTACCACTCAAAATATGACTCTTCATTGTTTAATGAGATTGAAGAAAGACAAAGCATGCTCTCATGAACAAGGTCATTGGAAAGGAAAAAGTCTTTCCTCTTGAATTCCTGCACACGTGGGAGATGGATTGATGGAGATAAGGTTAGAAATCCCCATAAATACTATCAAATAATGTTTACACTCAAAGAAATAGCTTGTATGGAAGAAGAAAAAAAGGCAATGTGAACATATAAAAATAACTAGTTCTAATGGATTAAAGAACAATTGGTGAAAATACCTAGTTTATTTTACCTCTTAGCTTTGCCTTGTTGACAATTTCCTCCTTTTAGGGCAGATCTTGGAGTGTTGATCGTGGGAGATACAAGAGACCATTTCGCAAACCATCTGAAGTAAGTTAGTCCTCTCATCATGCTATTTCATTTCATTGTGCTTTTATTTCATATTGTGCAATTTTAGGGATGATTTGAGCCGATTTAGGTCTCTCTTAGCGCCCCTAGGGATTATTGCTCCCCTATCACATCGATAGGAGTGATGTCATAGGATTCATCGCCATGTATGTAGCTAGCAAGGGGAGACTATTTCCTTGTAACCCTCTCTAGGTGGGAGATAGACCCAATTTATATAAAGAAATTTTTGCAAATATATGGTCAAGAAAGCATTGGATGAAGCTCAAATTTGGACTAATGATTCTTCTTGTCATGTGTAGAAAGTTCTTGGAAAAAATGATTGAATGGAAAGAGAGAGAACATGAGGCTGAAGACATGGCTGCTTTTCATGATTCAAACACCATAGAAGCACTAAGGGACTGTAGTTTACTTGAATTCTTCAAGATTCAGATCATGAGGAAGCAAGTGCTTCTTTTGGAGCATCTGACAAGGATGTGGGATGCAAATGCCAACTTTTAAATGTGGGTCCCCATACTATTGATATAGAGATGAAGGAAATTTACTTCTTAATAGGGCTCTCCAAGTGGAGGGAACCTATTATTTTGGTCGGTTATTGGGGCAATGAAGTCTGAGATGTCGACTGATGAATACATTTCTCAATAATGTAGGGAAGGTACCCGAAAAAGTAGTGGGAAGATTCCCATCAAGGACATCATAGATCACCCATTACACATGATCCTCTTCATTATTACAAAGCTATCGAGTAGCACACGGCCGCATATATATTCAAAAGCATAGATGTCATATTCCATTGAATGTCTTGAGCCTAGAGTGTTCAATTGGTGTGGGGGTGTGTTGTTGAATTTGAAATATCAAATCACCAAATGCAAGACAAGGAGGCAGAAATAGTTTGGATATGGATCCATCTTGGTGTCATTTTTTCTTAGAGTGGGCACCTTTGATGCACCCATGGATAGAGATTCCCATGCTACCTTTGACCGAGCCATGGAAGGAGAATTAAACCAATCTTATGTCTTGGTTAGGGGGTGGTCCCCAGATTTTTTCATTTGATGCATGTTTCTTCGCATTGTGAGAATATTAGATCCCCATGATTGAGGGCTTCTCCTATGCCAAGATGAATTTCAAAGGAGACATAGATCTAGTGCTTCCTAAGGGAGCATGGTGGGACGAGACATGTATGTCTTTGAAGAATGTGAGCTTGCAACATGTTTGTTTTGTATTTTTGATATATATATATATATATATATATATATATATATATATATATATATATATTTATTGTACAAAGGGGATATAAAAAATGTTTTTGTTTTTGTTTCGTAGATCGAGGAGCAACACGGTCGGTAGGTATGTCACCATTATATGACGTGAAGAGGCACATCAGATGGAGGAAGTCGACATTGGGGGGCTTTGTGACGTGGAAAGGAACCTGAGGGGGATAACCATGGGTGTCCCTGCGATGTGGATGCAAGAGATTCCTTATCATCTCTAGAGGAATACAATGGGGGTGCCTGAAGGTTTTAGTCATTTTTTACGATGAGTGGCCTGAGTGGTTGTCTGTTACCATGAGCACAATGTGCCACAGGACGAGGAGTAGAGTCTCATTTCTTTGCATTGTCCTAGTTCTGCAATGATGTATGGGAAATGTGGCCCAGGTTTTGGCCCCGATGTACCTTTTTGGACTTATGATGTGGAAAAAACTATTTCTATTATATATATATGTGTGTGTGTGGATTTCATTTAGGCTGCATATTCCTAAGTGTTTAATTGAATGATGGTTTTCGTTTTTTCATTTTCATATGCTTTGTGATTTTATGTATGCACTAGATGCCAATCTAACATGAAATTCACAAGTGAATCAGTCATCGTGTTAAACTCCCTTGGTATATGTTGATATTGACTGTAATCGAATGATATTTCAAGGAGACAAACCCTTAAGTAGATATGAAACAACATAGGATCACATATGGAATAAATATGGTTCATTTGAAAGACCACAAGTTGAGAATCGAGACTAACAATCATGCTAGATATGACAAAAGAGGAAGCCTCAATCAAAAGTCCAATAACGGCGTGATATTTTGTGATGTTATTTGTCGCAGGACCAAGGAAAAATCCTCCCGAACTCAATCACATGTTAGTGGGGGAAAAGACCTCCCAAGCTGGAGAAGCTAGGTTCTGGGTACATTGACTAGCACCATCTGTAAATCCAAAATATATGGAAGAGGACGCCGACATCTGCGCATTCAAGCACAAAGCGAGATAAGTGGCCATAGGTGAAAAAAATATTACACGCAAAAGAAAAACACACCAAATCTATGGTACAATAATGTGCAAAGAATGAATGCAGGATGACCCTAAGAATAGTACTTTTTCAGGTAGATCCCATTCTAGAGCACTTCCAATGGGTTTCCATCATAGTCAAGTAGCTCATAAGCACCCTTTTGTAGTGCTTGTTTTTACAATGTAAGGGTCGTGCCACATGGGTTCTAACTTACCTGCCCCCAACTTATCGTGGTCTTGGTCATAGACTAAAATTATGTCACCTTCGTCAAAGACACGAGGACAGACATATTTTTCATATTGTATTTTAATGCATTTTTTATGTGTCTCATTAGTGAGAGAATCATCACAACAGGTCTCATTGCGTTTAATCAAGTACAAGAACCTTTCTTCCTCGGTAGAGGTTTTTGGTAGGAGTTCAGTGGCTAGTTTGAGTGATGGAATTTCACATTCAATAGGTAGGACTACCTCTAGGCCATAAGCCAATTGAAATGGTATAAACTCATTGGCAGTCTTTACGGAAGTATTATAAGCCCAAAGTGCCGAGAAAAGTTTCAAGTGCTAGTTTGATTTTTGTGCCCCCACCATCCATTGAATCATGGTTTTTAAGACCTTATTAATGGCCTATACTTGTCCATTTTCTTGGGGGTATTATGGGGATGAGTTTTCATGGTGAAAACCCAATTTTTCTCTTAACTCAACCATCATATGGTTTTTAAAGTGTGAGCTATGATCAATAGTGATGGCTTGCAGGAATCTGAATCTAGTGTTAATGTGATTGAATATGAATAGGGAAATAATTTTTCCATCATCTATGAATGTAGGCATAGCCTCAACCCATTTAGTGAAATATTCAACTACAACTATTATATAACCATGCCCCCCAACCAAGGTAGGCTTACATTTCATAAAGTAGATGCCCCATTTGGTGAAAGGGCCGACGACAACTACTAGATGAAGTGGAGCAGGATGAGAGTGTGTTTTAGGATGAAAATATTGAAAGGGTTGGAATTTCTTGATGGCTTCCATATAATCTTTGAATATAGAGGGCCAAAAATACCCTACAATCAATATTTTCTAGGTTGTATCCATCCAAGAAAGATGACTGCCACATGCTCCAGAGTGACAGTCATTGAGAACATGTTCAACTTCCTCATGGTTTAAACATTGCCGTAATATAGATTCAGTATCATGACAATATAAAGTGCCACCAATGATGAGGTAATGTTTCGCATGATGACGAATGTGACAATGATCTTCATGAGATAGCTCAGGATGAAAGTGTTGGGTTTGGAAATATAGAGTGATGTCTCCATACCATGAGTCAGATGTGATAATGAGGAACAATGACTCATCAAGAAGAGAGTTGATGGGAATCGTTTCTTCATTAGTACAGGGAAGGTCACACATAAGCTCAACAAAAACCAAAGATTTATTTGATTTGGATTTGGAAATTTCTAGATCGAATTCTTGGAGAATAATGATCCATCATGAGTTTTTTCCCCCTAGTACTTGATCTGTAAATATATGGTACATAGGGTTGGAATTTGCAATGATTGAGATTTTACGGAGTAAAATGTAATGTCAAAATCTTTAGACGACAATGGCTGCTACCAAAGCCAACTTCTCAACATGCGAATACTAAATTTTAGGGCCCTCTAGGCTCTTACTTAGGTAATAAATGATGTGTTCTTCGTCATCGTCATCCTCTTGAACCAATACCATTCTGATGGTGGAAATGGATGCAACAAGGTAAAGGGTATAATCTCGCATGTAATTGGGGGGATGTAGTAACGGAGTATATGTCAATGCATGTTTGAGAGCATCAAATGAGTGTTGGGCTTGGTCGTCCCAAATGAAAGGGACATACTTTTTCCATAAAACACATAAATCCTTTCATAATCTCAACATAATTAGGATGAAGCGGCATAAAAAGTTTTCCTTCCCTTGAAAAATTTGAAGTCGGTGTAGGGTTGAAGGAGGAGGTAATGATAAGATAACCTCAACCTTTAAGGGATCAACCTGAATGCCATTTTTGGAGACAGTGAAGCCCAAGAGTCTTTCGATTTCAATGCAAAATATGCACTTGTGCAGATTCAAGAGAATATTATAATGGCGACATCGAAGAAAAATGGCACTAAGATGCTCAATATGATGCTCTTGAAGAGTTGAATGGGAAGGTAAATCATCGAGGTAAGGTTCTGTAATATGCTTGATATCATGAAAGGCATACGACATGGCTCATTGGAAAGTGGTCCTGACATTTTTAAGGCCAAAGGGTAGCTTGCGATAAGAAAATGTCCCCCAAGGGCAGATAAAGGTAGTCTTGTGTTGCTCGGATAGGAGTATATGATCTGATTATAGCCAGAAAAATCATCCATAAATGAAAAGACGACACTTCTAGCACAACTATCGATGATTTGGTCGATAAAGGGAGTAGGGTAATTTCCTTTGGGGCAAGCCTTGTTAAGGTCCCTGTAATCGACGCAAACTCTGATAGTCCCCTATTTTTTCATAACTAGAACGATGTTCGACACCTAGTATGTTAATGGAATAGGGTAAATAAACCTAGCTTTCAAGAGTTTTTCGACTTCTACCTTAATGATTGTAGTCTTTCAAGAGTGCACTTATTGATAATAGTTTTAACAAGATTGTTAAAATTTTAGAAAAATAATGAAATTGTAAATATCAATTGTTGAGATTGCAAAAGCTAATTACATTAAAAGTTTTTCAGAATACTCAATTCATTTATATCTTAAAAAATATAATTTAAATAATAAAAAATTACAATTCCACTAACAATCATGATAATTTAAAATATCCAAAAAAAAATTAAAATATTTAAAGTTATAAAAAGCAATTAAAACATCATCTATACGCAACATACAACTAATGAATCCATAGTCTATGGGTGTTGTCACTACAACGTAAATATCAAAGCGAAACAAAAATTTAAAAAAGACAAAAGAATAAACAAATATATATATTTTAAAATATAAATGACAATTGAAACGTCATTGGGACACATAATACAAGTCATGGATGCGTGGTCTATGCAATATAAATATCAAAGCCAAAGAAAAATCTTAAAAAGACAAAAAGATCAGCTAAAAGAAAAATACGTGGTCTATTAAAAATTTAAAATAAAAAAGGTAAAAAAATAAACTAAAAGAAGGTTTTAAATGGCAGTTGAAAAGTCATTTAGGAAAATCAAAAAGAAAAATCAAAACAAAGACCAAGGAAATTAGAGAAGAAAAAGTCGTTTAAAACATCTAAATGACCTTTATTTTTGTCTTGAGTCTCATTTCTTCCGTGGTAGCTTTAATTTTATTCTACCTCACACCTTAGGGTGATCTTGGTCGATCAGAAAGGTTAAAGATCTCTTCATATCTCTTATAATTCAACCAACATTTAGGAAATTAGTTAGTTGGAGTAACACACCCCCATATGTGCACATCTTCATGTTTTTATTTTTGCAAATTGAAATTAGGAAGTTTGAAGGATTGAAAGGAGCACCATTGTCCATATCTTGTGCAAACTAGGCTAGTTTCATTTTTCTCAAAGTAGTTGCAATATAAAAAAAACTTAAGGAGTTAAAGGATTTGAAAGGACTCCAAATGTTTGCATCTTGACAACTTAGGACTAGTTTTATTTTTCATGCAAATTTTTATTGTTTGCAAGGTTACAATTTACAACTAGTGTTTAATTAGAAGGAAGTAACAGACCCCACAAAGTCCATGTGCTCTAATCACATTCATAGATATTTGCACACTTTACACTTGCACACATTTTCACTCACACAAAGGCTTCAGAAATCCACCTTGGTTGAGTATGCTCTTCCCCTTGCACCCAAAAGAGATCTTAGAGAATCAGAAAAACTAAGGCATTTTTACTATATCCTTCATCACACCCTTAAGTAAACATTTTGGTTCATGACCCCAATCCCAAACTATTAAAAAGATAACTCTAAAGAACCCACTAAAATACTCCTTTGCAAAGTCACAAAACAATATTTTAGTACAGGTTAGCATTTCAAGGGTAACCATCCAAACAACCCCCCATCATATCTTTTCATTCGAAACTTGGAAGTTGACTTTTTAGGGTTATTTAAAAATCCTTCACCTCAAGTGTGCTACACCAAAGCAGGGAGATATCCATCAAGGGGAAAAGGATTAGGTCTGGTTGTTCCTGCAATTCTACTTGAGCTTCCCATCTCTTGTTAGGCTCTAGCCTATGATCACTTTTTGAGGTTGAGTGTCCCCTTCCCACACTTGAAGCAGGTAACCTAGTGGCTAAACCCTAGGATTTCTACATAGGTGGTGGTTGTGGGTTGCAACAACACTTGGATCGAATGTTAAATGGATATTGGGAAATGTCACTAGTTCCTTCGAGACATGACCCAATAACCCTTAGGATAATTAATGTTTTCTTACCTTCAATGCCCTTCTTTTGGTGGATTCATGCCCGATTGTTGAAGTTATTGGAAGGTCCAATGACATTTTGAGAGGAAGGATGTTAGGTATTTTAGAAAACGTGTTTTTATTTGTTTACTCCCTCGCATGGAAAAATCCTATCCTATCAAAACACTCTACTTACTAAATTCAAATTTGTTCTTTTCTTTGATTTAGTTATTTCATTTGAAAAGCAAAAGTTAGCATTATTTCACTTGCAATTCACACACACACACTACAAGTTTAGAATCATAGAGGACCCATTGTCACCTCAATGTTCTAGATGTCAGGAAGGCCTCCCACCCTTGTTGGGAGGTATCAATGATCTTACTGCTTCACCAATTTGACCTCCCCATTCACAGTCACATATGAGCGTAGCGGTGCTCGACTCAAACTTCCTCGGATCAACCTTGTTACCCATGAATTATCCAAACAACCCATTTAGTGGTCCTTCCTCATCAAGAATTGATCGTCAAACCTCAGGAAATAAAACATTTACACCCAATCTAACATACATGTCTTTGTTGAATCTTCCTGATTTGAAAAATCTAACCAACGACCCCATCTTACATGATCTGTCTTGTTTTCCCATTCTGACCAAGCTCCCCTCAGATATCCCTAAATTTGAAGGAAATTCAGGTGAGAATTTGACAAATCATGTCATGATATTTCATTTTTGGTGCTTATCCAACAACATCACCAATGATTCCATCTGGTTGAGACTTTTCCAAAGAACCTTGGCTGGTCCCTCTACAAAATGGTACATAGATGAGAAATGAGGTTCCCATGTGACATTTGCATCATTAGTAAAAGATTTTTTATCCCTTTTTCAATTACCAATTCACCATGAAAATGGTCTCAAAATCATCACATATCGTGGATCATATCCACGAATGGTGTTTATGGAGAATCTTATTGAAGATCGAAGTTACCTATGAACTCCTCCTAGACTGGTTCCTCAAATCTCTTTTGCCTCTCATCGTAAAAGATGTTGCCACCACCATGCCTCAGAGTGAAGAAGAGACCATAACCAAAGCCCATCACATTGGCTTGATTTATTCTCAATCTGGCTATCTACATATCGTGCTCTCGATGCTCCTCGGTCTCAACAATTTGGTTAGGTAGAACTGGGGACATCCCATTCTATTGATGGATTGATTGGGTCTATGAACCATTTTAACCCATATGATGGACCCTCACCCTCATATGGTACTAGTCACTATGGTAACCCTTACGAAGGAGGCAACAGTTATCAGCCTCCAAT
>ML780381.1:24993-47972 GCA_009831015.1 Picea engelmannii
TATGATTCTTTCCTATAAAGCTTGTTGTGTTTTATTGTATGATTCCTTGATCACATACATAGGTTTATATTGAGTTTATGCTATTGCTATCACTTTGGTTGGTTGCGTTCTTTTGCAAGATCATCATTGTATGAACGTTGGAACAGAGCTAGGATGGTGATAAAAAGAGGAAGCGACATTTAAATGGTATGTCACCCATCCCTCTTTAGTTAGTAAATTTAATATCTAAAACTTAAGGAAAGCGTCATGTTCTAGTGTGTTTTGTTCTAGATCTAGGTGGATCTAGGGAGATCAGTTAGTGTCCCCACCTACTGATTAGTCTGACGAACAATGGGGTCGATTATGTTATGAGGAAAGATTTCTATTGAGGGAGAACTATTGTATTGTGAGAGTAGTTTGTATTGTAAGATCTTCAACTGGGTGTGAAGATCAACCCTGCAGCTTGGTGCACAGGGAGGGGAGAGAGAGAGAGAACAAGAGAGATCTACAACTAAGTGCACAGATAGAACTATATGATTTCACTTAATATATCATAAAGCATAGGTCTGTGGACGTAGCCCTAGAGAGAGGGTGAAATACGTATATATCGTGTTATGTGTGATTGATGTTGAGTTCTTTTGCTTATGTTATATTGTTATTGCATTATTGTGTTAGATCTGAGATCAAGCTTGCGTAGCAGGCTTAAAGGAGATAGGAGATAACTAAATTACTGTGGGTTATTGTTCTAGATCTACTTGCATTCCTTCTAGTTGTAGACACTTGTGTCCTGCAACACCCCATAGCTACTTCAGGTGAGACTGCATCTTCTTCGCAGGTGTTGCCAAAAGGGCCAGTAGTTAGGGCTTGTTGGTGCGCTCTTGAGCGTTGAACCCTGGGTTTTCCCCTGTGCCAACAAATGGTTCCATTTTCGGGACCAAGATCTTCTTGAGGGAATGTCAATGTGGTTTCCATCGAAGACAGAGATTCAGAAGTGGATATAAAATCAAGAAAAGGACTTCGCTGAAGCCCAGAACAAGAACCCTAATCTTAGCATAGAGGATTTGTTGGGAAGGTATATCTTCACTAATATACACAATATTTTCTTTGGAGTAATCCAGCAGGAGCTATACGAGTGGCTAGCCAGATTAGAAGATACCCAGTTTGATATCAGACTCAGACCACTTGTGGTTTGGACGTCGACGCTGGTCAAGAAGTTCAAGAGAGTTTACAACGTCGTGTCAAGAGCAGTAGATCACTGGTTTGATAGCACCATTGGAGGGTATATCACTGAGTTTGTTGTTGATAGAGTTGAGTCATATAGCCAAGCTGAGAGATATTTCTTTAAGGGACCTAGGGGAAATTTTTTACACTTTTTGAAGTTGAAGATCAAGATGCTATTGCATGAGAAGAACGTCTTGAAGATACAATAATCAGTCAGATCGGAAGAGATAATGTTCAAAAATTCAGATAGTGACAGGGACATAGAGGTTGGACATACGCGCAGTGGGAAAGCGTTCAGAGAAGTTCATCTTGTGAACCTGTTTAAACAGAAATACGAAGATGAGGGAATATACAGTGGAGAAGAGGTAGATCTAATGGACGAAGAGAATTCAGAGTCCGCTAGGATAGAGGAAGAGAAGACTGAATAACCTTGCCAAAAAGAGCCAGAAACTTCAGGAACTACGTCGACTATTGAAGTAAGTACTATTACTCCTCCTGTTGTTTCAGCATCGTTAAGCAACCAGAGTAACCTAAGTCATCAGAACACTCAGAGCACTAGTACAAGCAGTTCAATACCTATTCAGTCAGGAAACCTAGGAAGATCTATGGCAGATGAGATGAGGCTCCCTATCTTTAGGGGAGATGGATCTGAAGATCCCGATCAACACTGGTTTTTATGTGAAGCTGTATGGAGTATTAATAATGTCACTGAGGAAGTAGTTAAGAGAGCTCAGTTTAGTACTACCCTAAGAGACCGCGCATTGAGATGGTACATGAAACTTGTCCAAGAAATTGCACAATGTAAACCGCTGAATGAGATCAAGAATGCGTTGGTCATAGAATTCAAGAAACCCAAGTCAGAGTCACAATGCATTATAGAGCTGAAAGAAATCTAGAAGAGAGTAGTTGAACCTGTGTGGGAATTTGATTAGAGGTTTAAGACCTTAACGGGTCGGTTGACTTTTAAGATCCCAGACGAGAAAAACAACGAATGGTTCATTGCTACTCTCTTGCCACACATCAGAGTTCCTGTTATGCAACAAAATATTACTTCGCAGGTTGAGGCATTGGAGATCGCTATGAAACTAGAATCAACCCCTATGGGAGAATCCAGCTCAGGTATGAGTCAAATCTTGAGTCAGCTAACTAGTTTGTCTCTGTAGGTAGAAGATATGAAGAAAGACAAGGGAAAATATAAAAGAGAATACATCTGGTGTGTCATATGAAAATCAGAAGGCCATGACAAGGAACACTGTCCCCTATTTCATGAATACTTGGCCTCTGAAGCTCTGAGCCCCTTGAAGCAAGTCACCCTACCTTGGTGTGAGGTATGTATAAATCAACATCTCCCTGGTGAATGTTACTATTTGCAAAAGTATGTCCAAACACCCACAAATTTGTATTGCACGTTCTGTAAGTCGGAGGGGAATGATGATAGGGATTGTAGGGCTTATGACCTCATGCATGAAAGGTCAAGGGATATATACAAAATCCAAGGTGAAGTACAACAAGAAGGAAACACTGCATAGTATAACTCCCCAGGAAGAGGAAACTTCAACTTTTGCGGGGGATTCAGAAGAAGAAGAAAAGGAGGAGGTATGGGTCGAGGCCGAGGACAAATCATTTGTTATAACTGCACACAACCAAGAAACTTGGCAAGGAACTGTCATAACCCTTGTACCACTTGCAGCTACTGCAACTCATTTGAACATATCATTGAAGATTTCCCTGTGTTGTTAGCCAAACTTCAGGACAGACGAGGAGGAAACCAGCAAATAGAACTGATCAAAGAAGAACCTAGTGGAGAAGATCCCAGAGGCGTTGTTATCACTAGAGGCGACTCTATTACAGGAGAAGACAGAGTGACTCTAGAGAAGAATACAAAAGGTTCAGGAGTTAGAAACGATGCAGAGAATACACAAGAGTTTGATTTGAGGAAAGAAAAGAAGACATTTGAGGAAGCCATAAAAGAATTCAGAGGAGACCAGGCTTCTTCATCAAAGTTTTGACCAGAGGTAAGAGACTGTGGAATTCCCCTGGCCTTTGATCAATCTACTTTGCCCGGAGATGGAAAAGAGGTGAGTAAACTTGTCAGTTTCTTGTACATGTTTATTGAGTTGATTAAGGATGAAAAATCCATACAAGAACTACAAAACTTGGTCAGAAAATATGAGATAGGAAGGGTAGACCCTTTGTTGAATAAAGCAGTACATCAACTATCCAAGAAGAGAAGGACAAATAAGGAACTACACCTTAATGATCAGATAGGAGATTATGATATAGATTATGTGGTCCTTGACTTAGGGTCAGAAGTCAATGTCATGATGAAGTGGATCTGGGCACTAATGGGAAAACCTAAGTTGATCTATTCCCCTATCAGGCTTAGGATGGCTAATCAGCAGGCAGTAAGCCCCTTTAGGATACTGGAGCATGTCCCTGTGGACATTGATGGGGTGAGGACATTTGCAGATTTTGAAGTAATTGAGATAGTTGATGAGAGTTGTTCTTATCCCGCACTGTTAGGAATTGATTGGGCTTTCAAAAATTCAATTATGGTTGATTTAAAGAAAATAAGAATGACGTTTGAAGGAGATGGACTTAGGGTCATTTCACCTTTGGATCCTGATGAAGGTCGCAGATACACAGAGCCAATCAGAGAAAAAGACCGTGCATATGAATTAGAAAACATCTACAAGTTGACAGCAAGACAACAAGATTACATTAATCCTACAGCAGATGGGAATTTAAGCTGGCAAAATGATAGTGCATGTTCATCAGAATAAAAGGAAGCACTAGAGAACTGGCAGAATAAGATGTATGAAGTGTCTATGCAGAGAAGCGCCAGATTGACCAGAGAAGTTCATTGGATCGACACAATAGTAAGTAATTTTCCCACCTTTGATGGGTTGAATCACTCATAAAATTTCTTGTTGGAATTTGAAGAAGTTGTACCAACACAACAGAGGTTGTTGGCACTGGACGAAGCTCTGAAAGCAACTCCATCAAGAAGGTGGGGAACACATAAGACAAGCATCGCAGAATGGGTGCAATGCCACACTTTGATGACAACGCGATTTTCAGACAACATCGCAACATGTGCAGTTCGATACATAGGTCAAAGTTGTCCAGAATACCATGTGTGTAGTTGCGAGGAGGCCTGGAGCAACATTCCTCAAGAACAATGGGTGCATAAATTTATTAACACTCTGGACACAACACCTATTAATTGGTATCTACAAGCTGAACTGCGCCTCATCATCGCAAATTAGGAAGGTATGACTCAGAAATTTGTAGCGACCTTTTTGTTTGAAAGCCAATATCCTACAGTGGATCAAGTGTTACAGATTGTAAGGCATAAAGTTTTGGAGGAGGCACCCAGCCTCCCTGTAGAGAAAGAAGAGGATGAATGGACCGCACCTCTTCAGAAATTGCAAGGCTATTACAATATCAATGCTGATGAAGACGACGATCCTAGGAATGTGAACATCGTAGAAACAAAAGGGTAGAGAGACCTAGAAGGACCTGGGGTCGAATTGCCTTTTATTGGGAAGCCCATTAAAATAAAGAAAGTTAATATAAGAATGGAGGAAACACCTAAACTGGAAAATGTCAGAGATTACTGGGATGAGGCCACTATTGATAAGATCACAGAGTTGTTGCATGAATATCAAGACCTTTTTCCAAAAAAATTCACAGATATGAAGGGTATTAAAGGGCCCATGGGAGAGATGAAGATACCCTTCAAACTAGATGCAAGGCCAGTCAAGCAGAGACCCTACAGATTGAACCCAAAGTATAAGGAGAAAGTCAGGATTGAGCTCGACAGAATGTTAGAAGCAGGAATCATAAAACCCGTTGAAGAGTCAGAATGGATCAGACCTATGGTGGTCCAAGACAAGAAAACATGAGAGATCAGGATCTGTGTAGACTTGAGGAAGCTAAATGATGCATGCTTACATGATCCCTTTCCTACACCATTCACAGATGAAGTGTTAGATAATGTTGGAGGCAATGAGGTCTACTCCTTCACAGATGGATTTTCAGGATACCATCGGATCAAGATTGCCAAAGAAGACTACCATAAGACCACATTTTCAATAGAATGGGGATCTTACCAGTACACAGTGATGCCCTTTGGACTGAAGAATGCACCAGCCATCTTTTCAAGGGTGGTGGTTGAAGCATTCAAAGAGTTTTTACATAAATGTTTAGAAGCATATTTTGATGATTGGACTGTGTTTAGCTTATTAAAATATCACATTGAATGTTTAAGACTAATGTTGGATAAATGCAGGTAATGCCAGATTTCCCTGAATCTGAAGAAGTGCATCTTTTTATCACCTTTTGGAGTTTTTCTAGGGCATATTGTATGCAAGCAGGGGTTGTTGGTGGATCCCTCCAAGATCACCATTATCGTTGATCTACCTCCCCCTACCTCAGTGAGACAACTGTGCACTGCACTGGGACATACATGATACTACAGGAAGTTCATCAAGAGGTATGGACAGATAACAACACCCATGGAGAAGTTGTTAAATAAATATTGTCATTTTCAATGGACGAACGAATGCCAACAGAGCTTCGACACACTAAAACAGAAGATGGTTACTGCGCCCATTTTGGTTTTCCCAGATTGGAGAAAAGAATTCCATGTGCATGTAGATGCCTTGTCCATTGCATTAAGAGCTATGCTAGCACAACTAGGAGCTGGAGACATCGACCATCCATTATCCTTTTCTAGCAGGAAACTATCTACAACTAAGATAAATTACACAACCAATGAAAGAGAAGGATTAGCTATGGTGTATGCACTACAAAAATTTCGACACTATTTGCTGGGAGGACATTTTAAGATGTTCACTGATCACTCTGCGTTGAAATACCTAGTCAAAAAGCTAGTGTTGGGGGGGATAATTTGCATATGGCTGTTGTTATTTCAGGTATATGATTTCGCGATTATGGTTAAGCCAGGGAGAATGAACAAAGGACCTGACCACTTGCCTAGGTTGGAGCATGGAGAGGAACCTACCAGCCTGGAGGATACACTATCGTATGCACAACTACTAGCCATCAGAAGATTCGATGATCACTTCGCGGAGATAGTCGAGTTCCTGTCAACAGGAATGGAACCTAGAGACTATACAATTACTCAGAAGAAACAGATGGTAGTTCGTGCGACAAATTTCTCACTTATAGTTGGATAGCTATACAAGATGGGACCTGATGAGATATTAAGGAGATGTGTTATGGAGGCAGAGAGACCATTGATCCTTGCAGAAGCACATGAGGGCATCGCAGGAGGACACTACGCAGGGAAAGCAACAACGCAGAAGATTCTTAGGGTTGGCCTTTGGTGGCCTACTCTACACAAAGATGCTAAGGAATACTATAAGGCCTGCGATGTATGCCAATGAGTCAGGAAACCTTCCAGAAGAGATGAAATGCCTCTAGCACCTCAGCTGACCTTACAAGCATTCAAGAAATGGGCCATTGACTTCATGGGACCTATCAAGTCACCAGGAAAGCACACAGGATCTAGATACATAATCAATGCGGCAGAGTATTTGATCAGATGGGCAGAAAAAAGAGTTGTTAAGGACTGTAGTGCAACTACAGCTGTGCGATTTATCTTTGAGGATATCATAACTAGGTTTGGATGCCCAAAGATCTTGATGAGCGATCAAGGTATGCATTTTATTAACAAGACTATTGAAGATTTGACTTAGGAATTTGAAGTTCACCATCATAAGAGCACACCTTACCATCCACAGGTGAATGGGACGGTCGAAGCCTTCAATAAGATCTTGGAGAGAACGCAGACAAAAATTTGCAGTGTGAATAGGGATGATTGGGATTTGAGAGTACCAACAGTGTTATGGGCCTATAGAACCACTTGCAAAAAGTTGACCATGAAGACATCCTTTAAATTGGTCTATGGTCTAGAAGCAGTTGTACCCATGGAATATTTGGTTCCTAGTCTAAGAATTGCAGCCTTTACAAATATGGATGATACTGGCGCTGTGCAAGAGAGGCTTGCACAGTTGGTATAACTAGAAGAAGATATATTTATTGCAGGATTTCACCAGCAGGCTCAGAAGGAACGAGAAAAGGCCTACCATGACAGGCACATCAAGAAGACAGCCTTCAAGCAAGGAGATCTAGTATTGGTATATGACAGTAAGTTCGTAAAACATGTAGGGAAGTTCATAATTCATTGGCTTGGGCCGTACGAGGTTGCCTACGTTACAGAAGGAGGAGCTACGCAGTTGAAGACACTGAATGGAGAATGGAAGGAAGGATTATTGAACGGGAGTCGGTTGAAATTGTACTATGACAACTAGCTGCCTCGTAGCTCTTAGTAAAAGCATAAGGAAAAGGGTCTAGGTACCAGGTTCAGTTGAAACTAGGTGCCAGACATAGAAAAGACAATCTGCACAAGGAAGGGAAGGACAGAGAAAAAAACATAGGTTGCCTCGTGCAGTCTGAAGACGTAGTGAAACAGAAGATTCAGACCTGAAGTGCCTCAGGACGAGTCACATGTGAGTGTTGAGGGATTGTTGGCCCTTGGTTTTGGAAGCAAGTGAAGAACAAGGAAGAAAAGGAAAAATGTGAACTGCGCGGAAGACACAGTGACTGATACTAGGGAAAAGAGAGCAAAAGAGAATAAAAGATGAAGCGAAGTAAGATAAAGCAAGACGTTAGATGAGGAGATCGAGGAAGATAGATCAACAAGATAGATGGATCATGGACAACTCAACAAATGGAAAATTCCACTGTTGGATGCTTTGGAGCACTACGTGAGAAGGAAGGAAAGACAAGCTGGCGAAGCCCTAAAAATCCGGGTCAAATTGACCTAGGGTTTTAGACACCTAGGGTTTTGGCATTTGGAATTTTGGACACCTAGGTTTCGGCCTAAGGTTGTTGGTGAGATATTGTAATTTATAAATAAAGGTCAAGAGGACCTGGGATGGGGTCAATTATGTTATGAGGAGAGATTGCTATTGAGGGAGAACTATTGTATTGTGAGAGTAGTCTGTATTGTAAGATCTTCAGCTGGGTACAAAGATCAACCTTGCAGTTGGGTGTGCAGGGAGGGGAGAAAGAGAGAGAAGAAGAGATATCTGCAACTAAGTGCGCAGATAGAACTGTATGCTTTCACTTAATATATCATAAAGCACAATTCTGTGGATGTAGCCCTAGAGAGAGGGTGAACCACGTATATCTCGTGTTATGTGTGATTGATTATGTGTTCTTTTTCTTATGTTATACTGTTATTGCATTATTGTGACAGATATGAGATAAATCTTGTGTAGTAGGAATAAAGGAGATATGAGATAACTAAATTACTGTTCGTTATCGTTCTGAATCCACTTGCATTCCTTCTGGTTGTAGACACCTGTGTTCTACAACCCCCTATAGCTACTTTGGGTGAGACTGCATCTGCTTCGTAGGTGTTGCCGAAAGGGCCAGTAGTTAGGGATTGTTGGTGCGCTCTTGAGCATTGAACCCTAGGTTTGCCCTTGTGCCAACAAGAGGACATTTATTTCATTATCTCATCAGGGCGATGTGGTGAATCTCAAATCTCGAGGAAATGGGGTGGCATGAACATAGAGGACTACATCACCACCCACTGTGTTGCAGACACAGATAAAGTAGGGAGTCAACTCCCCATCAGGGAGATTGAGAACCTAAGCTTGAAGATCGTCGTCCTTGTACTTACATGGATCACGGGGTCGACCTCGTTACAAAAGGAATACATGCCACTGATGTTTTACATAGTGGAGTTCTTGTGACCCACAGTTTATGACTTATGTACTTCAGTACTGGCTAACATGAAGAGCCAACTGACAGATTGAAAACAAGGGAGGAAAAGAAACTTCAGGTTTGCATCTATCTTATGTAGTTTTTTCTTTGAGTGGGTTCCAGGTTTGAGCCCTAGAGTGGAGATCATTCCACGTAGACCGCACGATCCAACCATGTCACGGTGGACTGAGATGACGAGGAGGCTAGGAGGTGGTAGGGTACCAACCCACTACAATGATGAGTTCTTCTTCTAGTGGCATCAACATGTTATATCCATAGACGACTACCCTTATGCTGGGATTAAATACAAAGGAGATCGAGATATGCCATTGCCACCAGATTCCACCTACAGTGATATAGGTATAAGTTTGTTTTTTTATATATTTCATTTTTTGTGTTTTTTCAAAGAGAATAAAAAACAAAAATATTTTTGGATGGTATCAAGTATTGACAATTACTTTGTTATGCAGATGTGGGTCCATGACGACCAGATGGATTCCCATGACATTGTCAGAGGCACTGGGGATATGAGCTAGCAGGAGGAGATGCAAAGAGAGTTCTTTAAAATGTGTAGGGGAACCTGTCTTGATTGACACACGGGATTCCTATGGTTCAGGTGGAGGATCTGCCAGAGGCTATGCAATGACAGGTGGTGGGTGTGCCCCGTGCGTGGGTGAGACTTTTCCGGTGTCTTGCAAACGTCATAATATTCTATCATGATACGTATCTGACACCCCATGCGTATATTTCATGGTTATTGTATCTACTGGCCATATATGTATTTTGAGGGTGTCAACCCCATTTTGTACTATGATACCATATTTTTGGAGAGATCAAATATAAAAAACATCAGTCTTCGGATTTACTTATATATGTTACAATGTGTACATTGATGGATACGTTTTCTTTACTTTAGTTAAGTGACAAATGTCAATCTAAAACATAATTAGCATATGCATCATATACATAATTATAACTTCTAGGTATGTGATTATAAGTAATAAAATCAAAGTGTCATTCCAAAAGTCGTACCCGTAGGAATCATTGGAGTAGAGTAGGGTCTCGCACATGGTAATTGTATTTCAACTGACATAATACTAATTGGGACTTTAGGAGAATATATAAATACCGAACACCATGTGAAATGGTGTCGTGTAAAATCTCTCTAACGACACTATATTCAACCACATTATTCATTGATGGCCCTAGAAAAATGCCACCTGAAGACACCAGTTGACCCTCGGGTGAGTAAATGACCCAAGTTACGGAAGCCAAGTTCCGTGTATGATGACTGGGACCGTCTGTGAATCCTAAGTAAACTAAAGACTTCATTGACATCTTCCAACCAAGGGAAAACACGATAATCAAGTCGATGACACAAAGGAAAATATATATATGTACACTAAGATACACTAGTATACAAAGAGTTATGCCCAAGCTTGAGGGCTCAAGCAGAATATATTTTCAATTAGAGCCCATTTCTACGCTCAGCCAACATATTCCCTTCATAATATTCTAATTCATAGGCTCCTTTTTCTAAAACACACCACACGATATAAGGATCGTGCCACACGGGGTTGAATTTTCCCGCGCCCAATGGTTCTTTTTCTTGTTCATACAAGAGGACCAAGTCACCCTCAACGTACTACCGAGGAAAAACATACCTATCATATTGAACCTTGACATCTCATTTATTTTCTTTGAAAATCGTAGAGGCATCTCGACGTTGCTCATCTATATGCTCTAGGTGAATGAGGTGTTCTTCGATATCGGAAGTGTCAGGTAGGAGCTTAACTGCTAGTCTAAGGGAAGGGATTTCGCATTCAATTGGAAGCATCGACTCCACACCACGTACTAACTGGAAAGGAGAAAAATTGGTGGAAGTCTTAACCGAGGTTCAGTACGCCCAAAGCGTGGGGTAAATCATTACATACCAGTCATATTTTCACTAGCTGACAACTTTTTGCAAAATGGTCTTGAGAGATTTGTTCATAGCCTCTACTTGTCCATTTTCTTGGGTATATTAAGGGGAAGAATGACCATGCTTAAGCCCCAGTTTTGATGCTAATTCCTTCATCATTTCATTCTGAAAGTGACTGCCATGATCAGTGACAATCTCCCTTGGGATTCCAAACTGGGCTATAATTTGGTTGAACACGAAAAATGATGTAGTCTTATCATCGGATTTAATAGTGGCCTCTATCCATTTAGTGAAGTAGTCTACGACCATGATAATATGTTGATGCCCCCCAACCAAAGTTGGGTTGCAGTCAATAAAATCCACCTCCCACTTGGTGAATGGATCGACGGTGATGACTGGGTAAAGAGGGGTTGGATACGAGTGCATTTTACAAGCGAACACTTGGCAAGGGTGACACTTCTTGATCGCTTCGACGCAATCTTTAAAAATTGTCTACCAAAAATAACCAGGTCACAATATTTTTTGGGTTGTCTCAAGCCCAGATAGATGACTACCACAAGCCACACTATGAAAATCATTAATAACTGACACATCTTATTCATGAGTCAAGAAACAATGCAAGATATTAGCTACACCCCGATGATACAAAGTGTCGTCAATGACAAGGTAATTTTTAGCTTGATGTTGTATGTGTCATCGATCGTCTCTCGAAATATGCTGAGAGAACTTCAAGGTTTAAATATAGATCAAAATGTCTCCATAACAAGGGTCTGATGACGAGATAAGGAAAATATGTTCATCCACGAATGAATCACCATGAATGACGTCCTCATCCAATTGAGGGAAGTCCGATATCAACTTTGAAAAAATAATGATTTCTTAGATTTCACCAAAGCAAAATAGAGGTCAAACTCTTGCAAAATGAAAATCCACTTATTATATTTTCCCCCTATGATACACCTAGTAAGGACATATTGAAATGGATTGACATCAACAACTACGGTATTTTTGCAAAGAAATATATAGTGTCGTAATATTTGAACCGCATGTAAGTCATCCAAGGCTAGCTTATCAACGTGAGAGTACTTAAGTTCAAGGCCGACTAAGTTTTGACTAAGGTAGTAGACAACGTGCTCATGGAGCTCATCGTCCTCTTGAACTAGAACCATACCAACCATCCTTTTGGATGCGACGATATAAATAAAGTAATCTCTACTGTAGTTTGGAGGCTTAAACAAAGGCGTCAATACCAAGGCATCATTAAGAGCATCGAAGGATTCCCGGGCTCACTCATCCCATATAAAAGGAGTGTCATTCTTCAAGAGATGCATGAAACCCTTAGCTATATTGGCATAGTTTACTATAAACCAACGTAATAAGTTATCCTTCCCATGTAAACCTTGAAGCTGATGAATGTTGTGCGGGGGAGGAAATCAAAGTATTGCCTCAACCTTCATAGGATCCACCAAGATCCCATGCTCAGAGACTAAGAATCCTAAAAGGTGGCTAGAATTAACACAAAATATGCACTTGTGAGGGTTTAAATGGATGTGATAATAAAGACATCTCTCAAATACAAGTCGAAGGTGAGTAGAATGATCTACCCTCTTGTGAGAGTGAGAAACACGATCATCGAGATAAGCTTCGACAATGTTCTTGAGATCATGAAAAGAAAAAGCCATGGCTCGTTGGAAGGTTGCTCCGGCATTTTTAAGGCCGAAAGAAATTTTATGGTATGAAAAAGTACCCCAAGGACAACTAAATTCCTTCTTATGTTGATCCTCGGGTTTAATCTGAATTTGATTGTACCCAGAAAACCTATCCATAAAATAAAAAACCTCGCTTCCCGCACACTCATCGAGAATCTGATGAATGAAAGGTGTCGGGAAGTTGTCTTTAGGACAAGCCTTATTTAGGTCGGGAAAATCCATAAACATATGGATGGTTCCTTACTTCTTATTCATAGGAACGAGGTTGGATACAAATTTAGTCAAGGGAACCAGGTAGATGAAACCAACAGTAAGTAGTTTCTCCACCTCTGCCTTAATAGCAGGGGCCTTCCTAGGATTAACAGCTCTAAGTCATTGTCAAACAGGTTTATCATCTGTATAAGTTTTAATCTCATGTTTGCAATGCGAGGGTCAATTCCTGGCATCTCTTCATATGACCAAGCAAATACATCATGAAATTCCTTGAAGAGATCGATGTAGATATGAATTTGTTCAGGTGAACAATCCGCACTGATATATACATTTTCAACTTTGTCAGGAGTTCGAGAGATGTCGATCGTGACTGTAGGAGATGACGACTATACAGAATGCACATCCACCGACTGAGTGGGAGTGGAGGACACAGACGAAGCTTGTCCTACTGCAGACTAGCTTAGAGACAACTCCTTCAACTGGTGCATCACTAGGTTTGCAGACTTAGTATTTGCAGATCCTATAATGCCATCCGCATGAGGCCCGGGATTTTGTCTAGGGTTGTAATTTGACCTTGGTGTGTCAAGAAGAATTTTGTATAACATCCCAGAATGAGAATATATAAGATGTAATTACTGGGCTTTAAAAATAGCTTCCTCTTCAGATGTTACCCCAGATGTAGAAACATCCTTTGAAATAAGGGAAATAGGGATTTAAAGAACCATTCCAACAGAAACTTTGGAGGAATGTAGGATTTTATCAACCTCTTTTGTTTGCACCACTCTTGGATGTGGTCCAATATATTGTTGGATTTTTCCTGGTGGAGGGCCGACAGAAGTTCTATGTCGACATCATAACGAACCGATAACTGGAAGTGGTTGAGAAAGACTAAATCCATCTGATTAAAATTTTTGTATGTCCCCCCTGGTAGCTCAATATACCATTTTACTTCAACCCCCATAAGGGTGCATTGAAATAGTCTCAAATTAATAGAATCGTCATTAAGGTAATTGGAATAACACCAAATATGAAAAGTAGTGACGTGATCACCATGATTCTCACCAATATTTCCCTCAAATTTTGGAGTATCTGAAAGAATCTTGGTGGGGACGGAGGGCCATGGCGGATCATGATGCATTGGGTCATTCATTAATCTTGACAAGTATGGAAAATTAAGTGTGGCTAGAAAATGGATTCGAGGTTGAGGCATCTGACCCCATGATCCCGAGAAAGATTGATGTTGAGGGATCCTAGCCTATACAGGGTTTTGGTATGCACCATGGCCATGTGCAGGATTGTAATACCCCCCTCCAAACTGATTTATAAGAGTTTGGGTGGGCACCATTCATGTAGGAATTTTATAATGAGGGTTAAAAACATTACCCTCGACTAGAGGAGCTCCAGGTTAGGGGGTGCCCATAGTATGAAACTGACTCCCTCCAGGTGGAAATCTGGAGGATATAGGTGGATTTTCCATAGCAAATGTGTTGGTTGGAATCGGTGTGGAGGAGGAAGGTGTAAAGGAAAGAACATAGGCAATATCTTGTCCGCCTGGCTGATTACTCCATCCAGGAGCATTAATACTAGGATTAGACCCAGGATGAAAAGGAGGTTGGCTTCTAGTCATAGGAGTCATCTAGGGAATATGAGCTCCACCAAATGAGAGTGGAATATGTGGAGGATCCATGCCCCCAGGTCCAATACTAGGATTTTGTATTATTCGCTGGAATGGACGACGAAAATTGCGATGTCATATTTGACATACCAAAAGAGAAAGGGTTAGATACTGAAGGAATGGACTGAGCATTGTATCCAAGTGTACCTAAAAGGGACCCAAAAGGGTTCATTACTATGGGTTGCCTAGCATCCATAGGCTGGATAGGAGTAAGGACGAGGATCTCCGACACCACAACCAAAGTGGTTGAAGGAGTCGAAGGAGTCCCATTAACTATGTTAGGTATGGGAGTTGAAGCAATCTTAGTATCTTTCTGACTCGACTCAATACTCATACTTGTATAATCATAAGTCTGGTAGGTGTAGGTGTGTGTACCACTTTTGATAACTTTACACCTTTTAGAAGGAAAAGACTCAAGATGCGGTGGTAACTTGAACAAACGACGAGATCGACGAGGAAGTTGGTATGGCTACACGATGACTCAAGACTCGAGATATAAAAACAAATCCTAAGGTCAACTAACAATCAAAGAGCACACCAAAATAAACAAAAAGGCCAATATATACACAAACAGGATATAGTAGCTGAAAAGGGGCCTCCCTCACTAGAGTAGGTATGCCTCTCCCAAGAGGGGCCTGATACTCCCTTCAAAATATTGGAGGTATTTGAATCATTTATAGGGGCCCTCATGGGATTAACAACTTAGTCGGTCAGATCCCCCTGGAGAGGTAATCATCCATAAAGGTTGTGTGTTGTCCAACCCTTATCTGACTCAGGGTACCTGTAGAATAACCCTTGCAAGTAACATATGTGGCTACCTATGTCAAGAAACTAAAGCCACCATGATATAACCAATGTGCAAGAGAACAGTCGTAAGTCAAGTCCATATGGGCAGGGTAACAAAGCCCAAAATCTTGAAAGCACCACCTCTCACAGAGGTAAAGGTACTAGCAAGACCCCCATATACGAGTAGATCCCCAAAAATATCTCTGACGCTAAGAAGGTATTAGAGGGATATCTCTGCAACCAACTTCGCACAACCTAGTGCTTAACTTCGGTGTGAGCAGAGCATCCTGATGTCACTAATTACAAAATGGATTTCACCACTCCCTTAGTCAGACACATATGTTGAGTTTAATATCCTTGGAGGAGTTTTCTCACAAAATCCTATTCCAAGGCCCTATATCCTATACTTGTTTGTGTACATTGAAAAATGAAATAATTTCTAATCAATTTTAATTAATCAACGTTACTTTTAATGGATTTTTTTACTCAAAATATGTGGTCGTGAAACTAATGATGTTATGACTCAACATATAAAAGAAATGAATATGAACATGAAGCTAAGTCCTAAATTTCAATTCTCAAAATATGATAAGCTTTTTCAAAATGCAACTTTCAATTCAACTCTGCAATTTCAACGAGATGCAATCTTTCCATATATGTGTCAAGATCAATACTAAACAACCAAAAGAGAAAATGCCAATATGAAAAATGTAATATTTTTGTATTTTCAATATAAAGAAATGAAAACGCAAGGACTGAATAACAACTTGATATATAGACCCCACTGCAAGCAAAAAGAGACAATCCAAGAAGGATACCAAGAAGAAAACACTCAGACCAATATGCAAGGACAACTAATGAAAAAGATGATGAGAAAGAAAATTTGCTAAACATTTAACCAAAGAAAGGTTTCCTATCACTCTGCAGGCACTCAACAGTTATGACAGAGACCAAAGAACACTCAGTAACCATCAAAACTCACCCAACAAACACCAAACTCAACAATTAAGATAAAAAGGTTGATGTACATGACTGTTTAAGAAAAAACCACGTATTTGTGCACCCTATATAAAGACAACTCGCGTATGTATGTGTCTGTCAAGGGAAAAACCGTGTATATGTATTAAAACATGCCAGGGTAAGGATGACGCCAAGAAACTCAAATACAAAGTAAAAATAGGTTGTCAAGCAATCATGCGACACAGAAACTTAGGCAAACAGAGAGCAATCAAAGGAGAAAAGCACTCCAAACCCCAAAAAGAAGATTCATTCCCCAGTATGGTCATCAATTATGTTATGAGAAAAATCACTTTATGCCATGGGGTAAACCACAATAGATGGAATGAATGCAGAAATCAACTCTAGTCCCAAGTATGCTATATAAATGAAAATGATAACAAGACAAGATAAAGAGCCTACCTTGTCCAGACGTTCGATGAAGACCACCATTTTGACTCAAAGCTTTATACCTACAACTTTTCCTCAAAAACCAATATACACAAGCATATGTTGATAATATATAATGTTATCACATATAATAGCACAATCCATCAACATTCATAACATAAACGCCCATGGAATAACAATTCAAATATTTGCAAGATATTAATTGGGCGAGAAAAGAGTATTTTTATTAAAATATGATCAACATAAGTGTATGAGTGACAAAATTTTGTGTCGGCATGTCTCGGAACCGAGAAACCAAGTCCCTTCTAGCTTGACCTCCACTACTTCAATCCTCCACCAAAGGCAAGCTCATATAAGAGAGACAATAAGGTTCTCCATCAAAGAGGGAAGAGCTTGGGGGCTGAACAATGTGTTCAGACTTTAAAGGAAAAAGGGATGCAAACTCAATGTGAAGCAAAAATTTATCTAGAGTATATTTTTTCTCTTCTTCCACGGTTTGGATATGGCCCAATTTATAGCCTTTAAATGGAATTGAAGGGCCGAGTCAGAACGTTTCCACTATATAGAAGGTCAAGGATCATGGATCTCGTGATGTTACATGGAAACCCGACATAATTTTTAATTTTGAGCACCAAACCCGATGTACGTGGGATGTAGTGGTGCAACCTACATATACACATGTTGTATAACTATTAGGGAGTGTATATGTGGAAAAATATTATTTTTTATCTCTCAGAAATGCAAAAGGGGACTTCAAGTCTGCATAGGGAAATGGAAAAGGCCTTCTAAGAAAGTTGCATGGGGTGAGGAAAATCTTGCTATAACATGGTGACCCTACTCCAAGAGTACCAAATGTGCCTCTACAATGTACTTGTTGGAAATATTGTTTTCATTGATGTCAAATAAAGAGGGAGACAATAGATGTCCAAGATAAATATTGCAACAAGGAGATTGTTGGAAATATTATTTTTGGATTTGTTATGCTCAGTTTGGATATCCTATATTTGAAGGTAGTTTTACCCAAGATACCTATCTCAAATGAGAGCATAGATTATATGGTTGGAAAGAGTATTTTGATTCCTTTCCAATGATATATGACATTCCCTCTAACTCCCTAGGAATGAGGAGATAAATGATTGTTTTTTTCAGACAACCCAACTAGAAAATTTAGGTCAGCTCAACCAGTCTTTACAGGTAGTCCCTAAAAGTGAAGACATAAATATTATAAATATAAGATATATGTGTGCATTTGAAGTGAATCCAAGTAAGATATCAAGTCTGAGGTGCATAGAATATATTCAAGGTGCGCTAGAGGAGTTGGGGTGTCTTTTTGGGATGTAAAGACACGCAATAGAATTTTTGAGGGATTTTCTTGGGGTTTTCCTTGTTCTTAGGGTGTACTATGAAGGACTGAAGGTTTGTGATTCTACAAAGTGTTTTGTTTTGAGGTTATGATGTTGCAATATGGGATCATATTCTGGGAGTGATTCTATGAGGCTCGTTAGGGAATGTAGGCGCAATGTGACTACGGTTTGAAGATATTTTTGAAGTATGAAGCATGAAAGTGAAGCCATAAGAACTATATGTATGAAGATATTGGATTGGTGTCTATACAAGTTTAACTGAGTTGGTTCTTAGCTTAGGATATTGGTGTCTTCAGTAGGTTGGTGTCTACACAATATCTTGTTGAGTTGGTGCTCAGCTGAAGAGATTGATGTCTCTAGTAGGTAGAAAATAAATTTTTTCTGCTAAGTGCCCATATGCAGGAAGGGAAGATAGTGATGATGAAGAAGAATATCTCTCGATAACCATGGAAACAAATCCTGTTGATGAATAAAATGAAGATAATTAGAAAGAAAAGATAGATTCAGAAGAATAATATCTTGAAGCAGAACTCATTAGTGCCCAACAATAAAGAGATAGGATTAGAAAAGAGAAAATAAAGCAGAAGGATCAATTGTAGAAACATGAGAAAAAGGATCATAATCTTGAAGAAATAGAGAAGATAACTCTCAACCTAAATATTTAGCTAAAAGAGGAAAAAGGAATGTAACACACCTGACCCCCTTCAAATATTTCAAGGGAAAGGGGTATTAAAAATTTTCTTCCCTTAACCATCTCAAAATCCATTTTTAACAACACTAACATCTTCTACTTGTCAAGGGATTTCCAATGACTGTAATTTCTCTCAAAAATGATCTCGAGATCGAAAGTTATGGCTTCCCAAAGTTCTTAGGCCTTTATTGGCCCAAGGCCACTTTACTTCCACATGGCATCCATGTGACTACTGCCACATGAGTCATCCAACCTGGTGCTATCGTGGCATCTGCCACCTATCTCACTAGATCCTTGATCTATTCGTTCCTCCAATTCAACGACTAGGATCTAATCAGAGTTCTCCATTTGTGTGATGGTTAACGTTCATCCTGCTTCCTTTTATTTCCTGGGTTCTTGTGAGAACCGTGAAGACCAAAGGGTGAGATCGCATCTAACCATTACACCAACCGACTGCCCAAATTAACTTTGATATTCATGCTCCGAGCTCTTTGGAGTGGTACTCTAAACCCTTCAGAGTCAACTCTGAAACAATCAACTCAAAAAAGAGGCCACTGTGTACCTTCCACCTAAGCATCTATTTCCATGTGTACTTTCCTATTGGAATGACATGTGGCACACACGTTCCCAAGAAGACTCTACCTTAAAAGGGCCAAAACTGTGTGAAATGTGGCATGATCTTTACTTGACATGTAGATTTTCCACGTGATCTGTCATGGTGTACACTTCATCACTGAATACTTGGTTCGCCTATCCAGGTGTTGACACCTGTCCACCATATATTGGTTAGGTGATGTCACTTATCCTTACCATTACTCACCATGGAAAATCGGTAGGACCTATAATGAATCAATGACTGAGATTTGATCTTTCCCATACACTAATAAATGGTCTAGATCTCCTTTTGAAGTTCCTCCATTCCTGACAAATCAATGGCCCAGATCTTCGTTCTCAGCAGATCAACAATCCATATCTCCTTTCATATTTATACTTTGAACCCTTCAGAGTGGCACTCTGAACCTTTCATAGTTGTACTTAGTACTATCCAGAGTCAACTCTTAAGAAGTCAACCCTATCTCACGTGGTATATTCTATGTTGGACATGTGGCACCAATGCCACTTGGCATGTTTCATTCGTTTTCCCATGGATTCCTGCCATGGATTCCTGCCTATAGGTACCAAATCATCATGACACATGGAACCACTCTTGCTTGACACGTGGCACCATCCATGTCACCTTCTTAAGCCCTTGGGTAGGATATCAATGGTGTAGATATCCTTTTAGAGTTCCTTTGACCATGACAAATCAATAGTTCAAATCTTTGTTCAAAGTTCCTCCTTCAAAGTTCTTCTAAGATCGCTCGAGAATTTCCTCCGAAAGTCAACTCTGACCAACTCTTTTTCAATGGATTTCGCCCCATTGTAATGATGGCTAGATCCAACAATGGTATATATTCTACCTTTCTTCTCCAATGGATCAACAACTCTGGTCAGTTTGGTGTCTTATCTCAGCCTAAAAATGGACTACACCGATGGATGCACCACCCATCAAAGGTCATATTTACTTACCACACAGATCCAATGACTCTCGTATTTTCTCAGAGCTCTCCTCCATCGGAGTGCCACCACAACCCTACACTTAAATACTCTGATGACCAAGTCCAACTAATGGTCGAGATCGTATCATCGTTCAATACTCTGATAGATCAATGGATATCATGTCTCAGGGTACATCCTATCCATGCATAATATCCTATTGCAATTGAAGGGTCAGGATCTATTTGTTATTCCTATCCAATGGCAGCGAATCCTCCAGGCTCAAAACATGCATTATATATATCATCAGTCCTAATCGGGACTTATCCATTCAAGGATTTCCTCCAGATATTTTCTAAGGCTTACCAGGCCTTCAAGGTATCTGCAGTTCTCCTCTGAACCAACTAAGGCATTCTCTCCTCACTTATTTAGGTGGAGATTCACGTCCTACGAAATACCTATACCAGGACAAGGGATTACACAGAAGAATTAAGACTCTCTGAATGACACAGGGGATTTCTCAGGAACTGATAGGTTTCCATGCCTATCTCAAGACACGTTGTCCATTCCTCCTAGGAAGTATTGTGCATTCTTAGATTAATAACTTATTTTCCTTTCACATGTATCACACTATATCAATTCTTTGCTACACACCAAAGAAACACAAACATATCGATATATCTAAGGTTGTTTTCACAAGAGGAAACCAATTGTATTATTTCATTAATCAATTAATATAAAACACATGGTCCTCCTGCTCATACATTCCATTCCCATGCAATTCAATTCAGATGTATTATTATACAAGTACAATGAATTCCAATAGAACAATATCAACACCATTGATCATGTATACATAATTACACACAACCACAGACATCCAACCATACCATTAATTCTATTACACATTGTATATGATATACTTATCTGTACACAAGATGTAGCCCGCCATTTGACTGTGGGTTTTCACCTTTCCACCCAACCGTAGGCTCAGATGCATTCACTCTTAGAACTCTGTCCACCCCCGTGCTAGGCCATGATACCACTAGGGAACTTCTCTCTTTGGTTCTCAACAATTTGTGAAGAACACTCATCTTCACACCCCTCTTGGTAGAGATTTTCCCACACCCACCTAGGTTAGGCCTAGACGAGGTTTTTCATATACCTTCCTAGTATCAATCTCACATCCTTCTGAACTCAGTTCAGGTTCCTGGACTCTCCCTTGAGTCTTGATTCCTTCCCCCCTTCCCCGAGATTCTCATTTACTCTATCTGAAATCATGTTCTTATCTTGCACGCATAGCTTGGGAAGGTTCTCAACCTGTCCTTCCACTTATTCTGTCATAAGGAAACTCATGGGTCAATCATGGGGAGCTGTGGTGATATTTCCTGTTGTCTTATAGCTGAAATCTTCCTGTCCCTTATGGAAGCCCTCCATACTTACATTCATTGGGGTGGTTGGTTGTTCAACTATCAATCCACCCTCATTAACTGATTTTCCTTGAAACTGGGGCTAAGGAAAATAATATGAATAGGGCTTGAGGTCCTTTAGCTTAATAGGGCCTCCTCTTATTCCTCTAGTGATACCATGGTCAGTACTTTAAGTCTTCACCCCCCACAACCAACTGTTGGCATTTTTGATTGATCATTAATACACTTGCTTTGTTTGCATGCCATATCATGGAAATCAATAATTACAATTAATTACATATAATCAAAGGTTTAGGGTCGGGATGTTACAATCCCCTCCCCATTTAAAGGAACACCGTCCTTGGTGTTCTTTTCTCAGTAACACCTGCCATACCTTGTCTTTTAGTTGCTTCAACATTGTTTTCTTCTTCTTGATCTGGTCCTTTCTGGGACTCTTGGAATTTGTCGCATGCCTACAATAATTTCAAACAACAAGCATATTAATCATAGTTTCATACAAAAAAAATTACTGTTTTTCAAAAATCAAGGGAAAATTTCACATATCAACACAATACTTATCTGTGTAGTTCATGGATCTGCATACATATGTATATCATATTTACTTGACTCACTATTTTCCTTGTCATACCCATTGTGTGCATGATCCCAGTCAATAGATGCAAATTTTTTAAAGACTCCACCAAGTCTTTCACATGAGCTATCAAATTATCCCCTTCCTTTTCGTCACTCACCTTTCAGGCTCATGCTCAATCATCCCCTTCTCTGCTATGCAGTCCGTCGGTTGATCAATCTTTCCATGCCAAGGATTTATCGCATAAGAAAAGTTTCTGAAACTTCACCAAGTCTTATAGTCAAGGCGTCCCTCTGACTTTCACTGCTAAGGCGTACCTCCAACCTGTCTTACCACAAAAAAATATCTTCTATGGCAATCCTGACTTATCATAGGGTTCTCATGTCACAACAGTAGCCTTTTTCCATGCTTTCCAACCTGACAAACAATCATTTGTCCCTCCATGATAGATATTTCATCTCACATGTATTCACATGTATACAATAATTTGTGAGATATTATCGTGAACTTCTCATTAAAATTTTCTTTCAAATATGTTAACCATAGATTTCTAAATTTTCATTTTCATTTTTTAGATCTATTCCACACAAGAACCAGATTCCACTTGTATGAGACTCCCTACTCATAACAATTTGGCTCTTTCATAACCAACAGGAATTGGTCCCCATTATGG
>ML780381.1:48543-71135 GCA_009831015.1 Picea engelmannii
ATGTTAGGTACTCTTTCCATGGTGTGTTGGAACTCAACCAACCTCTCTCACATGGATTCCCTGTCCATATTCATTATTATGACAGGACTGTCCCTCCTTCTCTAAGATGATCTTAGCCTCAAATCAACACACATAAAAATAAGAGTTTCACATGAATGCATTCAAGCATTATTTCTTCACTAGTAACTAGGGTGCCACTAGGGTGCCAACATTCATGGCCACCCAATTCCTCTTTCTACCATTATTAAAAATCTGTAAAATATTGGAAGGTCTTCCTTCCATACTGGACAGTCCATTATACTCCCTCTCACGCAAACATGCATTTCAGTCAACGTGTTGAGCACGAGAACATTTTCTCCCATTCATTCTCGATTGATCAGAGTATTCATGATACTATGTTCATGAATTTTCTTGCAAGGATCTCAATCATCCTTGAATTCTAGAGGCTCCTCCCTCTGTCCTTCGGGTTTTTCTTTCTTGAATCATACCCTTCTTGAGTATCAATGACATGCATTATCCATTCAAATTTACATGCATATCATTAATATAATAAATTTTCTCGGAAGGGATTCTTACCCAATACCTTCATTCCATATGCCACACTGGAATGAACACTTTTATACATGTTCTCGCTACCAACACTCTCTCTGATATTACCTCACCTCATTAGTGGTGCTTCATGGGAAATCTCAAAGTCCCATTATAAATCTTTCAACAAAAACCTTCTTGCAATTGTCCTCTACCCGAGGTTGTCCATCATTGGCAGTTGTCTTCCCCAACAACTCCATTCTTTTTCTACACATGACATACATCATTACATTCATAATTACATTAGCTATCATGTAAAATAAAATGCATGTACTACATCATTTAATTTAACAAAATATTTTCAGATATGTTCTAGCACATCTTTATGCATCCCATCTCATTGCCCACAACGTTTTCACGAGTGTAAGCAAAATCAAATTTTCAATTGTTTATACAATCATACTACCATAAACATTTCTCATACCAAAAGTATTCACATACAACAACATATCGGTATCTCATTCTAGAGGAACATAATAATAATTAGGAAAGGAGTTAAGGGACTCTTCCCTTTTCCAACTCCTTCTACACATTCTGGAACTTTCAGTCCAGCTGAGTTATTTCCAAGGTCTCACTGTATTTACATATCATGGGTTAACCAAGGCCATTTAAACACATTCAATATTTTATCTTTCAATTACTAGCTGTACTTAATCTCACAGTTGTCCTTTTAAAGCATACAACTCTATCTTATTATTTAGAGTTTCATAATGAGAAAAGTATTAATTCTTTTCTCTTTCTTTTCCTATGAAATCTATCCCTCCTAGGATCCGTCTGCTCTCTTCTTTAAGAAGCCTCAATCAAGTTAATATTGACCTTTCTTGGACAAATCAACATGCTACAACAGCAATATTTTAGATCAAAATGAATTATGAACCAATGCATTTTGCACATTACAGTTAGAATCAGAATGGTCAACGTTCATTTTCATATATTTCATTTATCAATGATATTTTAAAATGTAATCCAGGATTCTTGTACAAATAGAATTTGTAGTCTATTATCTAATTTTCAAAACAGTCATTAAGATTATGACTTTGTTCTTCTGATAGAGTTCTCACACAATTCCTCCACATGGAACTGTCTCATCATGCAACTTCCTTATTGCATATCCATCACTATCTGAAATGATGTCAACCTTGAGTCAACCTGATCTTTTTTATTTCAGATTCTTTCTTAATATTCCAATATAGGCTTGCATTCTTATTATGCATTTTAAATACATATTCAAACATATACCTTTAGGTTATCAACTTGCTTTCAAACTATTTTTTCATACATTTAACCACATGTATCAACATTATGTGTGTCTAACATAGGCACTCTTTGCATATTTATTTACAAATTATTTTAACTCATGATTATTCATAGTCATTCTCTTGCAATCCTGAAAGGCATAACCATGTTTCCTTTTATCATGACAACAAAGCTTCCCCACTCCTTTATTCTTTCATCAATTTATACTAGCTTTTTCTAAGGAAATGGAACACATCCTCCTCAAGCTATTATTCAAAACAATACAGTCACGACTCTTCATAATAGAGTCAGTCATGCATCCATGGTATTATCCAATCCAGGAAAGTACAAATATTGCCTCATATCTCATTTAGTCAGGTAGTCTTACCATACCTTTTTAAGCACATGCACATGTATATATAGCATGCATGTGCATTACTTGCACATTTATTACTATTTATTCATTTTCATTTGGTATTAATATCAACCTTCATACCAGACAATCTTTATAATGCATTCAATCCATGCACTCAAGCATATACAAACATAGACAAATATTCATCATGCAAGTTCACTACTTGCACCTTTTTCCATGTCATTCACAGACATGGAAATTTCAAACTTCCATATCCTTCCTCCCATAGATCTTACATCCACTCTTATGGAAAGTCTCATAGGAATATTCATAATTATGTTTTCTTCTCTTCATGGAAACAACCAACAATAAACCACTCTTGATCTTTTGTTACATTCAATATTCCACAATTTCATAAAATACAAGGGGGTAGTTGCAACATTATCTAGGGTAGCAAGATACCAAAGATTTCCCCCTTCCATGCCTCAAAGTGTCTTTGGTCAACATACCTCTACTAAAGGGATCCTTTCTTGAATTCCCTATCACTACTACTTGAGCATATTAAACCATGCTTATATGACTACCATCCACCTATGGATGTGAATCTGACCCATTGGCCATCTAGAAATGCTCCTACACTTTGTTTACCACATTTGGGATCAACATTTCATTACCCTTATCCTGATAAGGTAATATGAAATCAATATAATCAACATTTTACCTATGCTGCTATAATCAGATCATCACTAACCATATGATTTATGACATCACCATATTTTACATCCAATAACATACGATAATAAGTTTATATGCATGTTGTATGCATGGCCAATCTTTGTAATATGCATTCAAGCATATCCTCGTGCACCAAGAATTTTTCTCATGCCCTCAGTGAATATGTATTTCAATTGTCTTCCTTTGCATTCATATGCATAGACAAGTACTTAGGTTAATAGGATTACACATTATCTTTAATACAACCATGAACTCATAACTTTCTCATATGTTCCTGTCATTTCACTTCTTTTATGAAAACTATCAACAGTCCAAAGGAATCCTTCTTTTTTTTGCTTGATTCATTCATTATAGGTAAAAAAAACTAACCTTACATATTTTCATCAGTTTTCTAATCACGAGGAATTATACATATATACAAGGTTTAATTATTTTATTTAACCAGTACTTAATACTGCCATGAATCCTATTAATCCATACCAAATTCCTTTAATCACAAGGGATTTCTCATAAGAGTCTTATCCCTTATATAAAAAATATTCCCAAAGGCCAGGGATATAATAGTCTGTACTTATAGGTGTAAATGTGTTGAACTTGGACAAAAAAAATCTAGCTAGCAAATGACATACACAATTTACGGAGAAAATATGAGAAAAAGGAAAACAGAAGAGAAAGAATGTAAGAATTCTCATTAACAGAATAAATGAATGAAGATTTACACATGATATACTCTGGATAAATCAACTACCGCACACTGGAGGAGACACCAATGTGCCATAGTGGTTGTCTAGAGTGATCTAGACACACACCAAAATTTATGGGAGTAAACTTCCACATAGTCTAGTCTCTGAGGTAGTGAAGGGAGTGAATTGCCACCTAGTCTGAGTTAACTAGTCTCTTAGTCTTCAGTTAACTGACTTAAATAGAGTGAAGCGAGGAGGAGATCAGGGAATCATGAGTAATGCACTAGTCTGGTGATAATCCTAAGGAAAATGCACATTAGCTGGTGATGATCCCAATGTGGCATCTAGACTCCACTCAACTTATCAAATTGAAGTGCAAAATGAAGAGAATATTCTCCTAGAGGAATATTCTTCCTAAACTATAGGAGAATAAATAATGACTAATAAACATAGGGAAAACATTAGGAAAAATAAATCTTAGGTGTTTGTGAAGTATCTCCAACACCCCCCCTAAACATCACTATGGTGAAAATAAAGAATGGGTCTCGGCAACGAGGCCATCTTAGGTACCCAAATACAAAATATACACTGAAATAAACGATGAAAGAGGGAAAAAATCATGGGAAACTCCCCCTTCAAAGTATAATGTATGTAAAAACAAGAAATGATAGTTTCTAGGAAACTGTGTCCTTCACTCCAAGATGATTGCGCAAAGAATGGAACTTCTACTCAGTGAAGGTCTTGGTGAAGATTTTTAAAGTCTATTTTGCTGAAGGAAAGAACTACAGGTCGATGATCCCCTTGTGTAATAAGTCCTAGATGTAGTGCATTTGGATCTCGATGTTCTTCATCTTTTTCCTCTGAACTGGATCTCTGCAGAACTTCAAAGTGCTTTGGTTGTCACACTAGATGAAAATCGAATGATGAAATTGAATTCCCAACTTAGTGAGAAAATTTTGTAGCCACATATCCTAAATGGTTATGTTAACTACCCCTTTGTACTCTACCTCGGCTGAAGATAGAGAAATAACAACATGCTTCTTTCTCAACCAACGGATAGGCCCATAACCAAGACTGAGAGAGTAACCAGATGTGGACTTGCAAGAAATGCTATTGCCATCCCAGTCAGAATCAGTGAACCTGATGAGGTCCAATGTAGATTCTACTACATAGTGAATCCAAAAGGTGATGGTGCCCTGTATGTATTAAAGGATATGATTTGCATCCTTCCAATATAGCTCATGTGGCTCTTGCATGAACTTTCAGACTGCTCCAACTGCATAGGAGAGGTCTGGTTTGTAGTGTGTGAGATACAACAAGATCTCCCCACTAGATGTATGTACAGTGTGCCATCATCCAATGGAGTGTCCCCACCATCCTCAAGTATGACTCCTGATAGGAAAGGAGTTGGGGAATACTTGTAGTCTGTCATGTGAAATCTCTCAAGGAGATCTCATGCATACTTGGCCTGAGACAGTTTGATGCTGATGAATCATGACTAATCTCAAGTCCAAGGAATAAATGTAGCAAAACCATGTCCGTCATCAAGAACTTGTCATGCAGAATCCTCTGACTGCATCAATCGCTAAATTCAAGCAACCAATGATCAACAAATCATCAACATACAAAAATAGGAGTAGAAGTGAATCAACCGTCCTGAGCATGTAAAAATTTGAGTCTGACTTACAATGTACAAAGTTCTGTGACAACAGGTAGGATTCCATATTGGCATACCATACCCTCGGGGCCTGCTTCAGGCCATAAAGAGACTTCTTCTGTCAACAGACTAAAGATGAATCCTGCATAAATACCTAGTGTTGCTCCATATAGATATCCTTAGAGATATCTCCATGAAGAAATGCATTCTTCACATCCATCTGATGGACTTCCCATCCTTTGGATGCCGCAATGGAAAGTGCCAAATGTATGGAATCCATCTTCGCTAGTGGAGCAAATGTCTCATCATAGTCAATGTCATGCACCTACTTAAATCCTTTGACAACTAGCCTATCTTTGGATATGCTAACATTTCCATCCACTGCACTCTTGGTCCTGTAGACCCATCTGCAACTAACAAGTTTTGTTCCTGAAGGAAGGGGAACCAAATCCCAAGTATGGTTCTTGAGGAGGGAGTTGTACTCCTCTTATATGGGAGTTTCCCAAAATGGATTTCTAGCAGCCTCACCATAGGACTGTGGATCTGAAGACTGCACCAAGAAAATATGTCTAGGTGGCATCGGTTCAGAGGAAGTGAGTGCAAGAGGAGGCTCCTCGAAATCAGATCGAGTCCTCCTAGTATGAGTTGGATCCCCAACAAGATCTCCTGCATCCTTAAGTGTAGTCTTGGCCCACTTGGGACTCAGTTCTGGCTCTGCATCTGCATCTGCATGCACTAAATCTACATTTGACTATACTGACTCTATATCTGGATCATCTGAATCCTCTGAATTAGAACTCTCATCTGAGGATGAGTCAGCATGTGCATGCTCATCATCTATGACAGGTGGAAGAAAAAAAGTGTCTGCATGCGACTGTTGAGGTACATGCAAGACACTTTCCTCGAATTGGACACTACGCTCAATGATGAGTGTTATAACTCAAAAATTCTCTACCTATGCATACATGGCTTTGGCCCTTTTACTTGCACAATTTTCCAAATTACTGCTGAGACTCTCTCTTAAAAAACAATTTTTTGGAGCATGTACGCACTCTGCTGCAATATTGCTCACATACAGATGCTTTTAGCAAACTAAAAAACAAGAGTACATACGCCAGCTGCATGCTAAACAACCCACGTTTATCTCTAAAAGTTGCAAAAAATAAAAAGTTGTAAGGAATTTGGTAGATTTTAGGGGCTATAGTCAGTTTCCCAACCATTTTACCCCTTGTAGCCTATCCCCAAACCAATTAACTATATTTTTATCATATAAAAGGATGTGTTGGGGTCTCATTCCAAAACCAAGCTTTAGAACAGAGAAACTCTACCAAAATCCCTTTCTCTTTCAGCCCAATATTTGCATCTCTTTCTGAGATTTGGCCTCAACATTCCCCCTCCATCCCTCTCCCTATGGAATCCCTTCCCTATTTCCCAAGGAGATCAGTTGATTGTGAGAGGTATTACAAGAATGATTCACTTGGTGTAGCAATAAGAATATCCTGGACCAGGTTCGCAGAGCATTTCTCCGATTAAGAAGGTTGTAATCATTGTAATCTTCACATCTGAATAAAAGTCTCCTTTTTCTATCACAAATATTTTGTTTATTTGCTTTCATTTGATTTATGCATCTAGATTTATACCTGAACACTAACATGGATAAGTATAGATACTATATATTGTAGCTTTGTATTTCTAAAGTTGTTTGCAGGTCAAATTTGGGAGGAGACCAACAATCCAGGGAAAAACAAAGGTGAAGGAAGTCTACATCAGACGATAGGACCTAAGGTACATCCTCTTTTCCTTCTCTTGTCTTTTGAGTTCAAATTGTTTGGGGTAGCGTAGAATTAGGATTGTATTTTAAGGGAGGTCTTCACTCTACTTGTACTTTGACCCTGGTATAGTAATAGGGGGATTTTTCCTGCTAGCATAATTGGTGACTCTGCTGGGGATTCTCTCTAGGGTCTTAGTGGGAGATTTTGGTTAGATTTGATTTTCAGTTTATTTCTGAGTTTTCTGAGTGTTCTGAGTCAGGTTGGGTCTCTGGTCACATTCCAGGTGCCTACCAGCTTCCCTTTCCCAAGTTGTCTGTCATTTTTATTTTTTTGAAAATTTACAGAGGTGTATTAATTTTATTCTCTATATAGCACACATGCATACACGGTCTCCATTATACATAGCCCGCGTACATACACAGGTTGTCCATGCACAACATGTGTTTTTGTTGTTTTGGAAAATATTTCCTTTTTCCTACAAGAAACTTGTGGTTCCTAGGTCTTCTTGAGTTCCAGAAGCCTCTGTTGTCTGGGGCTGAGACAATTTGCAAGCTCAGATTGTTTATGAAATAAATAAAAAAATCCTTCTGTCTTTGTGTGTTTCCTAGCTTTTTTGACTTATTTTTAGCTTGAATTTTTAAGAAAAATGAGTTGTATTTTGAAACAAAATCCCCCCTCATGGTCAGGGGAGGGCATGAATTGTATATTCTGCAGTTTATTTTAGCATCTTTCGTTAGTTCTGCTTTGATTGGAAGAAAAAAAAAAAAAAAAACCTAGTTGTTTAGGTCTCTTTCTTTCTTTCTTTGCATTAGCTTTGCATTGTTATTTGAAAAAGAAAAATAATTAGCATAGGGTTGTGTTTTCTTCTTATCTTGAAATCATTTAAAAAGAAAAATAATAAAGAAAATCCTTTCATTTTCTCTTTTATTTCACTCGAAAGTTGCATTGTGCATTTTGCATGGAAAGGAGAAAATACTGCATTTTTAAATTTGAAGGATTGTTCATGCTTTTTATTCCTTGAAACTCTTTTCATTTGAAGGATTAGTGTAAATTTTTATTTTCCAGTGTTCTTACAAGTTTCATTTCTGCAAAGTGTTTCAAACAACATCATTTGCACATTCATATCTTGTGAGTAAATCAAACCCATAAAATCAACGCTTAACTTAAAATCTACTAGACTTTCTGTTTGTAGGGTTCACCGACTAGTTTAGGATTTTAGGGCCTTGAAATAGGTGTGAAGAGGAAACTCTTCAAGGAAATTTAAAACAAACATTGGAGTCTGAGATAGGGAGTGTCTAAAGTCCAGTGTTGTAAGAGTCAGCCGGGACCCCCCTCTAACATAGAGGATAAACACAAGGTTGCATAAGGAAAGGTAGAGGAGATAACCTCTCTGAAGCCAGACCAAGCGTAGAGGGGATTGTATATTGAGGGTATTTATTGGGAATCACATTGATCACATTTGAATAAGGATCCTCATGGACCTCGAATCCATTCGAGATCCTCAGTTTTCTTTCAGACCAATTTCCTTTGGTACCCTTGAAGGGCTTCGGACTTTGTTATCCTACTCATTACAATTAGTCAGACTGTCGACTGTACTCGCCTGGTGTCTGACTGCGAAATGGAAACCTAGTTGCCTATTTTTATGAAATTACATAGGTGACTGCGGGGGTATATCATGTTACCTAGGGCGGACGCCATATTTCACTTTGTAGAGATACCTAGAGGGTGCTTCTGTGTTCGAGTTTCACTTGCACTGGTATGTTTCTCTAGTGTCGATTGGAGTAACTGTCCTTCCCACTAGTTAGTTGTCTCCTTGATTTTCCTTTAGGAAATTTTAGTGGTGTGCTATGTTCTCCCTAGTTTTCCATAGTGAGTTATTCAATCATTACTTTGGGTCTCTTACCTAAGGTGGTAGACCACCCACTCCACCGGTTGTGAGGAATTTTCGGTCTTCCGCTTAGAAATGTGGAGCTTCCTCTTTATAGGCATTGTTTTTTTTATACCACTGGTTCGCCAAAGTTAGTGTGTGAGAATTTTACAAACTTGAATGATCCCGCAAGGGAAGAACCTGTGCATAATATATTCATGGATAAAGTTCCTGCGGATACCAACCAAGCAACCCCTTCACAAGGGTATTCTTGTGCTTTTCCTCTCTTTGGAAACATTGGTGTCCCTTTGATGGCCACTTTGTACATTCCTGGGTTGAATGTAGGACTATCGGTTTGGTTGGGTACCATTCCAATTGTCCCAAATTCTCTTGATGCTTCTTAGTTAATCACCTTATGTCATGGACATCATGTTAATGTTCCCTTGTCAACAAATTCTTCTCCTCCTCCTTCTTCCTTCTTTGGTGAAGGTCCAACTTCTAGTAACCGAAAGTCTAAATGAAATAGAAAGAGGAAGAATAAAAAGAATAAATCACCAACCTATGTGAGTCATGTTGGAGATAGGTCGTCAACCTCTGTGAGTCATGTTGAGGACCAACAACCAACCTCTGCTAATCATGTTGGATATGTGCAACCGACCACTACAACTCATGCTGGGGGAACAAACCTAGTCCCTGTGAGTTATAATGGATTTCAATCACCAACCTCTGCTATTCATGTTGGAGAGTTGTCAACAACCTCTGCGATTCATCTTGAGGATATGCAACCAACCACTGCTAGTCATGTTGGGGGATCTGTTTCTGTTGAGAAACCTAGATGGATAGGATGTAAGCCTAATTTCCCTTGTAATATTTGCAAGGGAGATCACCTTACTCATTTATGCCCTGGCCTTCTAGAGGCATGAAGATTGTGGTCCCTATCTGCAAACTCTTATGATTATGAGTCTTCTGAGGTTTCCTCATAGTCTATTTAGCCTTTGGTTGATGAAGTGGTTGTGCTGATGCAATATTCGGCCGATCCCACTCCTCTTTTGGGGGTGATGTGCCTTCAGGCCATGTTGTCTCACAACCTATTCATCCAGTGGTTGAGGAAGTGGTCATGTCGATGCAATCTTTGGCTGGTCCCACTATTCTCTTGGAGAGTGTTGAGTCTACTAAAGTGGTCATGCCGATACAATATTCGGTTGATCCCAATCTTCTCTTGGAGAGTGTTGAGTCTACTAAAGTGGTCACGTCGATGCAATCTTCGATTGATCCCACTCTTCTCTTGGAGAGTGTTGAGTCTACTAAAGTGGTCATGCCAATGCAATCTTCGGCTAATCCCACTCTTCTCTCAGGGAGTGATGTGTTTATCGAATATGTTTTTATCATTTCCAGTTCAATACTTTTGGAAAAAGGGGGCATTTCGCCCACTCCGAGCACACCCCCTCAAAGTCCAAGGATGGGTTCCTTTGATTGGAATGACCTTGTTGAGCCTTGCCTTCCTTCTTCTACACCTTTTCAAATAAAGGTTGAAGTTAATTCAAAAAACATTTACGGATGTATTGTGGATGAAGGAGCATTTTATCCTCCTCGGCCTGGAAAGCTTTGGGTTCTCCTGAGCTTGTTTATGTTTCACATGAGATTTTGGCTTTTGATAGACGTCCTAGTGAGTATTTGGGGATTTGTCCTCAGTTTCCTATCTCGTTAGGTGGGAATACCGTCCTTGTTGAAGTTATAGTGGTGCAAGGCTCACTAGATTTCAATATGCTTCTCGAGCATGATTATGTATATGCTATGAATGTTGTGGTGTCTATGCTCTTCCAGGTGATGCATTTCCCTCACAATGGAATCATTTTCACTATCGACCAGATAGAATCTGATAATCACCATCCTAATTCGATGTTAGTTTAGGCTACCCCTTTATATGTTCCTAGTGTTCATGTAGACTCTACCCCACCACGGATAAATTATGTGGCGGCTTATCCTTGATGTTCAATTGCTCCTGAGCAGGAACTTGTTCAGTCATGATTTCCTTCTCAAGACTTGGTCTCAACGATTGATCCTTTGGTTTATCCAGTGGGGGCATGGGATCCCTTGCTTCCCCTTCTTGGTCCAAGTGATATCGAGTCTCCTTTTGATTCCAATATCACTGTTTGTAGATCCTCAAGCCTTCATGCTTGTGATTTGTCACTGATAGACTCTGCCAGTCCTGGCCAAAACCTTCATCATCATATGGAATATGGTCAGCTTGCTTCTCCCTTTGGGACTGTCGACCCTCCTCATTCATGTGATTTATCGGATTTTAAATTTCCTTTGGATGAGGCTATCCTTGAAGCCATGACTACGGTTTCTATATCATGGGAGGACTTACACCGATGTTTGTGTTTTCTTCCCTTTCGGTAGACTTTCCAGGTTGAATATTGAAGAGAATCTTGGTCAAATCCTAGCAACAGGCTCTACCTGAACTACTACCATGCATGAGAAGTAAGGCTATGTGGTACCTTGTACATATTGTACAGTCCGGGTTTTTTTTTTTCAAGTTTTGTATTCAGTATCACCTCTTGTTTTCTCAAGATTCTATCTATATTGGATTTATTAATTTCTCAATGAGTTTTATTGACCTTATATACAGGATATTGGAGAAAATTTTCTTTGAAATTTGTTATTTGTATCGATTTGTTCTGATAGGTATTGACCTTGACACTGGCATATAGGTTAGATTTTTCCCTACTTACATTTTTGCATTATCTGTTTCCTGGTTCATTTAGCCTTCAGATCGACCCCAATAAATTTTGACACTAACTTTCTTGTTGATAAGTGTGTCATACTTTATGTGGTAGATCCTTCCTTCCATGGGCATCCTAGTTAGAGCCTTTTTTCCATTTGGTGCCCATGCCGAAGTACTTCATAGTGTTATAACCCTAAATTTATCTACATATGCATACCCGGCATCAGGCCCTCTTGCTTGCTTTTTTTTCCAAGCCATCACTGAGTTGCTCTTCTTAAAAACACTATTTTTGAAGATGTACGTGCCCTGCACCATTACTTCCCGTGTATGTACACTTGTTTCACCACTACAACACACGTACATACGCAGGCTGCTTAAGCATCAATAGCGTACCTATGTCAAGAAACTGTTTTTAAGAAGAGGCAGTCAACCTCTTCCCTGATTGAGGTTTTACTTCTCAGGGTTTCTTGACTGAGTCTAGTGTCTCTATTTTTACAGTCATAGCCTAGGTTTAGAGTCAGTTTACGTGTCTTCTTGATCTTCTTGTGTTTCCTATCTTTTTTCCTTATTTTTAGCTTGAAATTTCAAGAAAAATGAGTTACTTTTAGAATCGTGTATTCATCAGTTTCTTTTAGAATCTTTTGTTATTTATTCTTTGATTGGAAGAAAATATAAAAAAAAAGCTTAGCTTGTTAGGTCTCTTTCTTTCTTGGAATTTTCTTTGCATTGTTATTTGAAAAAGAAAAGGAAATTAACATAGTGTTGTGTCTTCTTCTCATCTTAAAAGCATTTCAAAAGAAAAACAAGAAACATAATCCTTCTTTGCTAGTGTTCTTATAAGTTTCTTTTTTTCGCAAGAGTCTGAACAACATCAGTTGCACTACTGCACCTTTTTTGAGTAAATCAAGCCAGTAAAAAGAATTCTAAATTTAAAATCAAATAGACTTTATGTTTGTAGGGTCAATCAACTAGTTTAGGCTAGAGCCTTGAATTAGGTTGGAGAGAAAACTCTTCAAGGCTTATAAATAAACATTGGAGTCAGATCTAGGGAGTGTAAAAAGTCCAGTGACGTGAAAGTTATTCGGGACCCCCCTCTAACATAGGGGCTACACACGAGGTCCCGTGCAGAAAGGTAGCGGAGATAACCCCTCCAAAGTTGGACCAAGCGTAGTGGGGAACACATATTGAGGAATTGTCGTGGGATACTATCGGTTGCGTTTGCCTATGAAGCTTCGTGGACCCCGAATCCATTAGGGATCCTCAGTTGTCTTCCAGACCACTTGCTTTCAATACCCTCGATAGATTTTGGTCTTGTTACCCTACTCATTGCGGTCCACCTGACTGTCGACTGTACCTTCCTGGTGACTGTTTGCGAGTTGACAACTTCGTTGCCTTTATTTTAGGGACTTACACATGTGATTGCGGGGGTATACCGCGATACCTAGGGAAGATGTTGGGTCACACTTTGCAGAGTATACCCAGAGGGTGCTTCTGTGTTCGAGTTTCACTTGCACTGGTAAGTTTCTCTAGTGTTGGTTGGCGTACCTGTTCTTCCTACTAGATAATGGTCTGCTTGATTTGCCTTTAAGAATTTTTTTAGTGTGTGCTATGTGCTCCCTAGTTTTCCATAGTGAGTTAGTAATTCATTGCTTTGGGTCTCTAACCTAGGGTGATAGACCTCCCACTCCGCTGGTCATGAGGACTTTTTTGTCTTCCACTTAGAAATGTGGAGCTGCCTCTTTATAGGCATTGTTTTTATACCAGTGGTTCGCCAAAGTCAGTGTGTAAGACTTTTACAGACTTGAATGATCCCGCAAGGGGAGAACCTATGCATAAGATCTTCATGGATAAAGTTCCTGGCGATACCAACCAAGGAACCCCTTCGCAAGGGGATTCTTGTGCTTTTCCTTTCTTTGGAAACATTGGTGTCCCTTTGATGGCCACTTTGTAATTCTTGGGTTGAATGCGGGACTACCGGTTTGGTTGGGTACCATTCCAAATGTCTCGAATGCTCTTGATGTTTCTCAGTTAAGAACTTTATTTCATGGGCACCATGTTATGTTCCTTCATCAACAAAGCCTTCTCCTTCTCCTTCTCATGCCTCTGGTGAAAGTACAGTTACCAGTAACCGGAAGTCTAAATGAAATATAAAGAGGAAGAATAGGAAGAAGAAATCACCAACCTCTGTAAGTCATGTTGGAGATAGTTCCCCAGCCTCTGCAAGTCATGCTGGGGGAAAGCACCCAGACTTTGCAAGTCATGCTGGGGAAAAAATCCAGTCACTGCTAGTCATACTGGAAATAGGTTTGTAGCCTCTATGAGTCATGTTATTGACCCATCACCAGCCTCTGCAAGTCATGTTGGAGATGTGCAACCAGCCACTGCTAGTCATGTTGGGGGCATCTATTCTGTTGAGAAACCTAGATGAATAGGACGTAAGCCTAAGTTCCCTTGTAAGCTTTGCAAGGGAGAACACTTTACTCATTTGTGCCCTGGCCTTCCAGAGGTACGAAGATTGTGGTCCCTGTCTGCAAGATCTTCTAATTCTGAGTCTTCTGAGGTTTCCTCACAGTCCTTTCATCATTTATTTGATAAAGTGGTCATGCTGAAGCAGCCTTCGGCCGATCGCACTCCTATTTTGGGGGGTGAGGTGCCTTTATACCATGTAGTCTCGCAGCCTATTAAAATAGTGGTTGTGAAAGTGGTCACGCCGATGCAGTCTTTGTCTAATCCCACTCTTCTCTTAGAGAGTGGCGAGTCTACCAACGTGGTCATGCCGATACAATCTTTGGCTGATCCCACTCCTCTTTTGGGGGGTGATGTTCCTGTATACCATGTTGTCTCACTGCCTATTCATCCAGTGGTTGAGAAAGTGGTCACACCGATGCAGTCTTTGGCTGATCCCACTCTTCTCTTGGAGAGTGTTGAGTCTACCAAAGTGGTCACGCCGATGCAATCTTCGACTGATCCCACTCTTCTCTTGGGGAGTGATGTGTCTACCGACTATGTTTTTATCATTTCCAGTTCAGTACTTTCAAAACAAGGGGGCATTCCGCTTACTTCGAGCACACCCCCTCCAAGTCCTGGGATGGTTTCCTTTGATTGGAATGACCTTGTTGAGCCTCGTCTTCCTTCTTCTGCACCCTTTCAAATAAGGGTTGAAGTTAATTCAAATTTTTTTTATCGATGTATTGTGGATGAAGGAGCCTCTGCAAGTATTTCATCCTCCTCGGTTTGGAAAGTCTTGGGATCTCCCAATCTTGTGTTTGCTTCGCATGAGTTGTTGGCTTTTGACAGACGTCCTAGTGAATATTTGGGGATTCTTCCTTAGTTGCCTAGCTCATTAGGTGGGAAGATTGTCCTTGTCGATGTTATAGTGGTACAAGGCCCGTTAGATTTTAATATGCTTCTCAGGCGTGATTATGTATATGCTATGAAAGTTGTGGTGTCTATGCTCTTCCGGGTGATGCATTTCCCTCATAATGGAAGCATTGTCACTATTGACCAACTGGCATTTGATAATCACCATCCTAATTCGGTGTTATTTCAGGCTACCCCTTTACATGTTCCTAGTGTTCGTGTAGACTCTACCCCGCCACGAGTTAATTATGTTGCGTTTTATCCTTGATGTTCAATTGATCTTGAGAAGGAACTTGTTCATTCATGTTTTCCTTCTCGAGACATGGTCTCAACAATTGATCCTTTGGTTTATCTAATGGGGGAATGGGAGCCCTTGCTTCCATCTCTTAGTATAAGTGATCTCATTGGGATTACTTGAGAAAAGTAGCCCCTTGGAGTCTTCTTTAAGCTCTTTTTAGATTCTCTAAACATGAAAATATTGTCGAGCGATCTTGTTGTCCTTCACGCTCGCCAAACTAAAACTTGAAGGCATGCTTGTCTGACAGTACTTTACCCCTTTTTCGGTCCAGATGGTCAATTGAACGAACAAAGGTATACTCTAGGAACTTCGGTTCACTAGAAGAGTATTCTCAGGTATACGTTTAACCCTTTTTCGGGCTTGAGGGACTAAAAATACGAAAAAGGAACCCCCACAGAGTCCATAGTTAAGCTCTTTTCAGACTCCCTAAAATTGAAAAGATTGTCGAGTGACCTTGTTCCTTCACACTCGTTAAACTGGTCCAGAAGAACATCCCCTATGGAGTCCATAGTTAAGCTCTTTTAAGACTCCTTAAAATTGAAAATATCGTCGAGTGAACTTATTCTTTCACACTCATTAAATTGGCTCAAAAAAACATCTACTGGCATGAGTTTAACCCTTTTTCCAGCCTGTAGATTAAGGAGGAAAAAGGTACACCTCAGGAGATTCATCTCACCGGGAGAGTTCTCCTAAGTAGATTTTATACTTTTTTTGGGCTAAGGAGATTAAATCTAGAAAAAGGCTACGAGTCCATAGCTAAGCTCTTTTCAGACTCCTTAAAATTGAAAAGATTGTCGAGTGATATTGTCTTTGTCACACTCGTTAAAATGGTTCTGAATAGATGTCCTTTCAGTGCTAGTTTACCTCTTTTTCAAACCGACTGGACTACCTTCGAAAAAGGTTCCCCAGTTGAGTCTTATTTTAAGTTTTTTCAGAATCTCTAAACGTGAAAAAACTACTGAGCTTACCTTCTTTGGGCTCGTTAAAATTACATTGAAGGGGGTTTTCATTGTGTCTTATTAATCACATTTTCATCTCCGTGTCTTTGGCCTAATGCCGAATCCATGTTGCTCTCAACTGAACCTTTGAAGCATGCCTTATACGCAAGCCTTGTATCACTTTTCCTCTGCATCTTGACACCTTGACCCATGGAGGAATTTTCCCAAGTGTCCTTTTCCTGCACATGTTTCCTTGCTCTGAGCATTAGTGTGTTCCTTGCGCTTCGAACTAGTATGCTTGAGACACTCGTTCCTCCTTTGTAACGTAGCACTCTTTTATTCTTTTTCAAGCTCTTTAAAAATATTGAAAAGACAAAAAAATAAAAAAACCCCCAAAAAGAGGACGAGAAATATATTTTCTTTTTATGGCAGCACAATGAGTCGCCCTTGGACAAAGCACATCCTTATGTTTGTTCATCAAACTTTGGGATTTAATATGAACTTAAGAAGCTTTTCTCGCTAAATAGATCTGTGTCCTCCTCCATTTGGTTATTCTTCCAAACACATGGAGAGTTTGTGTTGCCTCCTGCATCGTGAAATTATGTCAATGTCATGCTGCTTGAGTCTGATCATCTATCGTGCTATTGTCCAAGGGAAGTTTTACCCAACCTGAGTCGGCCTTTCTGCAGCTTGTCTCTTGACCTCATGCCCAACCATCCCAAAAGTCCAATCAAGTCCTTGTTCGAAATCAAAGAAGTTCTCTGCCTGATCATCGATATCCCCTTGTATTTTCTCGACGAGCCGTCGAAGACCTCTGGGTAGTGAAGTCATACACTCACATTACACTCCCACCAGAGTTTTAAAGATTTTTAAGTTGTTTCTCGAGCTCTGAAGACCTCATCTCCAGCCATCAAGCATTATTGGCTTCTTGAATATGGATATTATACATGTATATCTTTGATTTTGAGATGTAGATTTGTTTTGTATTGCTCGCAGATACACTTTATATAGTTATATGACATGGATGTGTAGTGTATTTGATTGGAAGCCATGATTTATTTCATCCTGAGCATGGGTATGCCCGCCTCGGAGAGATAATTATTATTTTTGCAGATGGCACCTCCCGAACTCTGGTCCCGGGCTCACTTGCTTCGTACGTTGGTGAAGATTTGTAATGTATTTCGGTCATCAGATTCTCTTCTGACCTCACACATTAGGGGGCATCTGTTATAACCCTAAATTTCTCTACATATGCATACCTGGCATCAAGCCCTCTTACTTGCTTTTTTTTTTCCAAGCCATCACTGATTTGCTCTTCTTAAAAACACTATTTTTAAAGATGTACGCGCCCTGCACCATTACATCCCGCATATGTATGCTTGTTTCACCACTACAGCCTGTGTACATATGCTAGCTGCACCACTACAACCCACATATACTCATAAAAGTTGCAAAAATTAAAAATTTGCAAGGAATTCATTGAGATTACAGGCTATTGGGTAGTTTCCCAACTGTCCCACCGCCTATAGCCCGTCACCCAAATGAATAACCATCCTTTTGTCATATAAAAGGAGGTGTTAGGGTCTCATTCCAAGGCTAAGCATAAGAACAATGAAACTCTACCCATTTCACATCCCCTCCTTGCCCCAAGAAATTGCAGCCACCTTGTGAGATTTACATCAGAATTTCCCATTTTTTCCTTTTTCCTCCATCATAAGCTTATTCCATTTCCCTAGAAGAAGTTTGAGAGGAGAAAGATACGTGGAAGCGCAGTTGGAGCTTGGTGAAGAGGATCTCAAACCGGGCTTGTGGAGTAGTCATCGATCTTGTTGTAAGTAAACATTGTGATATCAATAAAAGGAATACTTTTTCTGTCCCGAAATATGATGTGTCAAATATTTGTGTTTGATTTATTCTTTATTCTAACATCTAACCCATGATTTATATATGAGATGCAAGTTTGTAGTTCCCCGTTTATCTATTTTTGAATGCAGTTTAGACTTGGGAGGAGGCTTGTAGTTAGCAGAGCTATCGAACGCGAGAGGATCGACACCGGACGCAGAGTAAAAGGTAAAGTTACTTGATCTTTTCACTTTTCATTTCATGTATGAATTTGGGGTATATTTGGGGTAGTTAGAAAAGTAGGATACTTTTAGACGGTTAGATTTGCCTACATGTTGAACCCTAGTGTATTCCATAGGGGGGTTTTCCCACTATAGCATATAGGTTACATTTTTCCCTACTTGCATTTTTTGGATTATCTGTTTCCTGGTTCATTTAGCCTTCGGATCGACCCCACTAAATTGCGACACTAACTTTCTTGTTGACAAGTGTGTCGTACATTATGTGGTAGATCCTTCCTTCCATGGGAATCCTAGTTAGAGCCTTGTTTTCCATTTGGTTCCCATATCGAAGTACTTCATAGACATGGGAGTCATTTTAGTTCTGCCATGATTACGTATTGAATCCTCATTCTTCTTTCTAGTCATCATTCTTGGCTTTACCCACAAGACTCCCCAATGAGCATGGTTTGTTGTCTTTCAAAATATCTTAAATTTGGAAAGAAACATCCATCAAGTCTGTATTTATTCTTTTCGATATCATATGGATTACTTGAGAAAAGAAGTCCCCCTAGAGTCTTCTTTAAGCCCTTTTTAGACTCTCAAAAATTGAAAAGATTGTCGAGCGATCTTGTTTCCCTTCACACTCGCCAAACTTAAATTTGAAGGCACTTCTGTCTGACGGTATTTTACCCCTTTTTTGGTCTGGACAACTAATTTTACGAATAAAGGTATGCTCTAGGAACTTCAGTTCACTAGAAGAGTATTCTCATGCGTAAGTTTAACCCTTTTTCGGGCCTGAAGGACTAAATCTTCGAAAAAGAAACATTCTCCTTGGGTTTGGATTATCTCTTTTTTGGTCCTTGGGGATTACTTATGAAAAAGGAACCCCCTTGGAGTCCATAGTTAATCCCTTTTCAGAATCCTTAAATATGAAAATATCACCGAGTGACCTTGTTCCTTTCACACTTGTTAAATTGGTCCAGAAAGAACATCTACTTGGCATGAGTTTAACCCTTTTTCCAACGAGTAGATTATTCTAGAAAAAGGTACACCTTGGGAGATTTGCCTCACCAGGAGAGTTCTCCTAAGTTATATTTTATACTTTTTTGGGCTAAGGAGACTAGAACTAGAAAAAGGTTGTGAGTCCATAGTTAAGCTCTTTTCAGACTCCTTAAAATTGAAAAGATAGTTGAGTGATCTTGTCTCAATCACACTCGTTAAAATGGTATTGAAGAGACGTATTTTCAATATAAGTTTAGCCTTTTTTCGAACCGAATAGACTGATTGTGAAAAATGAACTCTTTGGAGTCTTCTTTTAGCATTTTTTTAGACTCTCTAAACTTGAAAAAACCACCAAGCTTACCTTCTTTGGGATCGTAAGACTTTTCATGGAAGGAGTCTTGTTGTGTCATGATTAATCGTGACACATGTCTCATCTTTGTTTCTTTGGCGTAATGTTGGCTCCATTTCGCTCTCAAATGAACCTTTAAAGCATTCCTTAAATTCAGGCCTTGCAACACTTTTTTCCTCTGCAATATGGAGGAATTTTTTCGAGTGTCCTTATCCTACACATGTCTCCTTGCACTGAGCATAAATATGTTCCATGCATCTGGAACTAGTTTTCTTTCCCGCGACACTTGTTCCTCCTTTGTAATGTAGAGTTCTTCTATTCTTTTTCAAGCTCGATAAAAATTTGAAAAAGACAAAAAAATCAAATATTCCAAAAAGAGGGGACGACAAATATACACTCTTTTTTAGGAAGCAATATAGTCTCCCTTAGACAAATAATATCCTTTCGTTTGTTCATCAAGCATTGGGATCTAGTATGACCTTAGGAATATGTTCTCACTACATATAATTATGTCCTCCTCCGTTTGTTTACTCTTCCAAACTTTGGGCATAAAGGGTTTTGGGAGATGGACATATAGTGCTATACAAGTCTTGGTTTGGGTGAAGTGGGGACTTGGCAGTTATCTTCTTCGTGTCTATCCGTATGATGATTACACTACACGACTAGCCCTATCGTAGTTTGACATGAGTGTTGGTCATGGTATAATGTGCACTTCTTTATTTTTGTTGGATGTTATTTTCGCTGGAGTTCGTGGATAGTGGAAGTACTCACAATGTTGAAAAATAAGTTCTCAAGGCTTAAAACATAACTCCAAATGTATTATGGACCCTTGGATATGGAATATAGTCAATGAGCCAAATGACAATGAATGGATTATAGTTGTGGGTGAATTTTTGATATGTTACTTCACTTATGTTAATGGATATTTAATTTATATTAATATATATTTGATTTTTCATTATATGGATTAATGCATAGTTTTATTTTTCTTTGGAATTTCATTTAAAATTATTTCGAAATGGCAAAAATTTAATTATAAAATCATTTATCAATTTTTTCAAGCCTTTTCATAAATATATAATATTATAAATATAATTAATTAAAATTATTAATAAAAAAATAAAATAAAATATGTTAATAATCAAAATACTAAAAATTGATTTTGCATAAGTAATGTTTTTTAAAAAATTCTTTCAATTGATTACCTTATGGTAGTTGTGAAAACCTATAAAAAGTTTAATTTTTAAGTATGTATTAAGCTCATGGTTTGAATATTTGGATACTAGAGTATGAAGTTAGTGTGATAACAATACCTTAAAAAAATAATATTAACAACTTGGTAATTTTGTAATTTTTTTTTTTTAATATTATAGATGATATACAAAATTTTAATTTAAAATGATGTTGATGATGTTGATTAACGTCCATTGAGACAAATTGGTCTTTCTGATCTTAAGAGGGTAAGAGATTACTTGCAATTCTTTAGAATTTTGTTTCTGTGCTCGAAAAGCATCAAGATAAGCTTTCCAAGATCACCATAGTTTTGTTGAGTTAAAATGTTAGGAAGGTTGGCAGTGTGACAAATATTTTGAAATTGAGATATGATCTGGGTATAGGCTGGACAATCTAAGAGAAATTTCTTTTCATCTTCAACCCTCTTAGTGTCCCAAATATGCCACACTTTTTCATCCCATAGTGTTTTAGGAATTGATCAATGCCCATTTTCACTATGGAGTTCATGAGAATTTTTTCTTATCTTAGCAATGCTTATTTTTTTCTTTACACTTTTCAAAACATAGAGACAATTTTCATCTTCTAGATTAGGGTTGATTACCTCCTTATAATACCTTTATTTTATTTTTTCCCGTGACTCTTTTTTACAACACATTTTCTCCTTAAATTTTGGGGTGAGTGCAAGCTAATGATGGTATCTCATGACGCGTTAATGGCAATGCAAACCTGGAAAAAAAACAATTTGTTAACTTGGAGGGATTATTCAAGCTACTTTTACAATGAATTTGAATATGGTGTAAGAAGATGAAATATAGGAAATTGAATTAGATTTCCAAATATACAACTTTTATTCAAATACATTGTGAATAACTAGGTCAAATGATTTTTTCTAACAGTGGTATCTTAATTTTCCAACAAAATATAAGGTATATGTTTTTGTTCGTGCAGGTGTTGAGTATATTAACATGGAATTTCATTCCAAAAACTTGTATACTTGTAGTGAACCTGTTTTTCTTATGTTGTATATTTTTTAGAAATTTTTAATATTAATTTTATATATTTTTTAAATTATCAAAGTCAACATATGCTTGAAATTACAATGTCTTTTGTTCGTGTAGGCTAAGAGGGTATTAACATGCTAAAAATATTTTTGTTTATATATCATAGGTATTGGTCTCCTCTAGTGCCTCATATAACTCATTTGAGAAATGGTTAAGCCGAGAAAAAGTTATCATATAAATAAGAGAGGCATGTATTCTAGGATTTTGATATAGGTGAAGACAAAAATAGATTAAAAATAGCAAACAATATTTATTTGAAAAAAAATTATATAATTGAAATCTACATAGATGGCTCAATCTATGTCTATAGTTTTGTCAACAACTGAGTTGTTTATCCTGTAGAAAAATAACATCAAAGACAAAGATATAGAGGGGTATTTACAAAAATGGAGTTTTTTTTATCAATTTGCAGATTGAACCACTAGGTTTTTCACTCTGAACCTAAATCTGAGCCAACCAATTCACCATACACCTTGTTAATCCCGCCCAAAAAATTTTAATTCAAAAGAGCGCACACACATTTTAGGAGCATGCACATGTTCTAGGAGCATGCACACGTTCTAGGAGTGCACATGTGCTCTAGGAACACACACATGCTCCCATAAATCATTTATTTCTCTATCTTTGTCCTCCCTCTCCTACATCTATCCACCCCCCCCCCCCTCAC
>ML780381.1:75252-145966 GCA_009831015.1 Picea engelmannii
CTTTAACCATTGCTCTATCCTTGAAAACACTTTCAATCCTAACCCCTTAGGACTTATTTGTCCCCATACCCCTATACATATTTATTCATAAATATATTTGGTATATAATAAATTCTCTATTTGTTGCATCAAGAGCGTGCACATGCTTTTGTGACTTGATTTATCTATAGTTGTTGGTCATTTATGCTCAAGAGGAATGTTCACGTGCTTTATTGCGCACATGTTCTAGGAATGCGCGTGCATTCCTACTGGGATTTTTTTGGTACCAAGAAAACTCTATCACCTCATCTATTTCAATGTCGACAAACAATCTACGACATCTTCAGACAAAAATAGCGTGCATCGACAAGTTTTTCTTATTTTAGTATTCTTGTTTGATTCATTGAGAGTTTTTTGCTATTGCCAGACCATTGTAGGAAAATTTGGAAGACAAATTTGTCAAGTGAGATTGGAATTGTTGTTTGTAGCTTCTTGTGTCATTTTGAAATTGGAAGACAAATTTTTCAAAGTGTAATTGGAATTGTTGTTTGTATCTTCTTATGTCTTCTTGGAATTTAAAGACAAATTTGCCCAAGTCCAATTGGAATTGTTGTTTGTATCTTCTTGTGTCTACTTGGAATTGGAAGACAAGTTTGTTCAAGTGCAATTGGAATTGTTGTTTGTATCTTCTTGGAATCAGAAGACAAATTTTTCCAAGTGAAATTGGAATTGGAATTATTAGATGTGTCCTCTTTTGTAATACAAAAAAAAATTTATCCCCTTGGTTGTACCTTATCACATAATATAAATACAAATTTGTGGTGGGTGTTTGGAATAAATTTTTTATCTTTAAACATGGGGAACTAATGGATTCAAGAAAGAAAGTCCTCAAGGAAAAAGAAATCGATCCAAAAGGTAGAAGAAGAAAGAGAAAAAGTAAAGTTACGTATGTCAAAGCATAGGCTTTCAGAAGAGGGAAATCCAATTTCTAGCAGAATAGATGTTGCTATTGTTTCTCCTCCATCACCAAAAGAAAAGCGCAAGAGTTCATTAGAGAGAAATCCATCCAGTATCTCATCAAGACAACTTGTTGTGGATGACCAAATGATGGAGGATTTTCTTGGGGCTTATTATACAATGCATGAAATTAGAGAAACAACCAGTGTACAACATTGTGGTGAAGAATTTCCTGTGGTGCAATCTCTTGTTGGATAGTCAAATGTTCCAGAAAATAGTCAATCCCATGTCCAGTCTCCTCCCACAATTGATCTGTCAGTAATTGAAGGAGAAAGAATTGTAACATTGTTAACTCCAAAACAAGGAGGTCAAGAGTGCCAGAATAGAGGTTCATCGTCCCTACCTAGATTGAGTACTGTGCGGTGAAGAACTCCTAAATGCATTTGGGTCGATGAAAGTGATATAGAATCAATTGAAGGTAAGTTACCTAACTGTACTATTCGTTATCACTCTTATAAAATCATTAAAGAATATTTTGAACCAAAATTCATGTTGCTAAATGTCAATTATTTTTACCTTTGTTAAAATCTAGAAGTTTGACTGTTGTTAGGATAATATTAGGCATTGAAACAATCAAAAGTGCAGAAACAAGTCATCATATTGTTAGAAACCTTGTAGATGCTTTTCAAATAATTGGTAAGAAATCTCATTCTAAAGACAACAATGCAGCCCGACGTATCTTGTCACAATCAATTATTAGAAAGATCATGAGAAAACATCATTTTCTACAACAAACTTATCACCTCTTGAAATGCATTGTAAAAACCCTTAAAAATTATTCACATATATGAGATAGCCTCAATATAGGTGTCCCAACATATTTGTGGGCCTTCACTAGTAGGCTACCTCGTTCTGACATGAAGTTAATTGGAGCGGTTAAGGGACTAGTTCAAGATTTCTAGCATGAGAACACTAGGCCTTCTTCCAACCAAAAATATGTACTAAAATTTAGAAGTGGATATAGGGACCATGAACCTAATATTAAACACTTTCTTGAAATTACATAGAGATAATTGTACGAGAGATTCAAAATAGTACATATTGCACTTAACTTGGGCCAAAGATCTTTCTGTAAATGCAAGCCTTGGTATGTTCAAATAAACACAATTCGTAACACATGTTATTGTAGATATCACATTGAGTATGGTTATTATTATGACACATAAACACACACACACATATCTATATATTTCATGTTTTGCATAAAACCCTTTTGCAGGAATGCTCAATTATATTGTCACTGTCGTCATCTAGAGACTTTATTCACAACATCTTGTGTGCAAAGCCAGAGGGTCTTACATTTTATCAAAAAACATGCTTATATGGGACATGCCCCAGGTGAGGTGGAATGAAATTACTAAGAAAGTGAATCCATGTAAGCGATGAGTATGAATTTGGGATGAAGGAGGTTTCCTTGCAAATATTTAAATATGTGACATATGATATTGATGGAGGACAGGAAAGAAAAAAGATATAATTGGTTACTTCCCAAGTATGATATTGTGACTTCATGAAGGACTTCATCGAAAATACATAACATTATGTTCGGCATGTCCATGTGGCTCGATGGCAGGATGAGAATTTTAGAATATGCATAGATACATTTCCTATTGATACTCTGTTATCAATGGTTGATTTTGCTGATAACTACACCCTTCAATGACAAAATGAGATTCAAAGCCAATATTATCACTCAGAGAAGGTCAACATAATGGTCTATATCACATACAGGCATGGACCGGATAGTAATGAACAAAACAAAGTTATATTGAAAGAGTATCACTTCTACATAAGCGATGATCGGTGCCATGAATTATCCTACGTACAAAATTGTTTTCAGTTTTCCTACAATCACCTTAAGGAGAAGAACATACCGATGGATCAACATTGGATTTGGTCAGATGGTTGCGTAGGCCAGTTCAAAAATGCTCATGTATTTCAATGGTTGTGTATGTTTCACAAAAAACTAAAGGTATCACACATTTGGAACTATTTTGAGTCTGGGCACGGGAAAGGGGAGCATGATGGAGTAGGTGCATGCATAAAAAGAGAGTTACACGGGAAAGAAATAAAGTTCACAATTACTTCATTCGAGATGAAAAATCCATTGTTGAATGGTGTTATTCATTAATGGGAGAGGGAACAATAAACCGTGAAGTTAAATCACATAGGAAATAACATGTACATAAATATTTTTGGGAGGTGGTCGATGTAGATCGATCATAGTGGTATGAATGAAAAAAAATTCAGGGAACTCATGGATTCCATTCAGTTAGAACATCAGACAATGCAATAGTTGAAATGTGGACGATAAAACTCTCTTGCTAATGTGGTCCATGTAGTAGTATTGAATGGGATGATTGTGAAATCTTTCACTGCCATGTTCATTTATTCCTTCTATTAAATTTTTAATAAATAACATTAATGTTTTATTCTTTGGTCATTTAGTGGACTCACATTTTGGCACTCCATTTTTTGCAGGGCACATATATGCAGTGGTTTCCCTAAGATATAATGAATTGGGAACCGATTATTGGTTGGCATGATGCTTAGGGGGAAAGAAGACCATCATGCAATCAATAACAGACTCTAAAGGCATTGAATTTCCAATTGGGTCGATGGTTATTAAAGGAGAATATATGACACATGGTGAAAGAACACGAAATAAAGGTGGTTATGTATTTCAATAATATAAACCAGGTCAAGTCATATACCACTTTCCAAACTTAGTTATTGGTACAAACCTCCAACCACAAACAATTCCAAGAAATAAATCATCAAAGGTACGATACTTCTTGCCTTACTCTGAGCACAAGAAGTTAATGGACACTGTCAGTATTAGAAGTGATTCCGATGTTATACTTGAATAACCGTAGGCATGTAAAAGGAATAATTTTGGCTTAATTTTGACTATTGTTAAAATATTTGGAATGTTGTTAAAATATAACTTGCCTTAAAATATTTTGGTATGTAAAATATTTTGACTGTTGTTGAAATATAATTTTCCATGCCATCCCTTTCCTTTCCTTGTCTTTCCTTCAATTTCATTTACTTTCCTTTCCTTTTCTTTCCTTTAATTGCATTTCCTTGCCTTTCCTTTCCTTCACTTTCCTTGCCATGTCTTTCCTTACCTTACCATGTCATGCCATGCCTTGCCTTACCTTGCCTTGACTTGACTTTCCTTTCCTTCCCATTCGTTGCCTTTCCTTTCCTTTCCTTATCATGCCTTGCCTTGCCCTTCCATGAAACAAGAATAACAAGAATAAAAAAGTAAATAAAAAATAAATAAAAAATAAATAAAAAATAACAAAAAAATAAATATAACAAAAAATAACAAAAAAAGAAACATAACAAATAATAACAAAAAAAGAAACATTGCAATGAAACAATAGTAATAAAAAAAGAAACAATGCCATGCCATTTCCATGCCTCGCAATTAAACCCTAGAAATACACCTTGGCACCTTTTATTACATTTATGTCATGATTTTCAGCTCTTTAGGGATATCATGTCTTGAATATTGTAGGGTTTTCATGTGTCATCTTTGATTTCAACGTGCATTTGTTTTATAAACCCTAGTTTAAGCTTGCATTTCCTTACCTTTCCATGCATTTCCTTCCCATGCCTTCCCATGCCTTGTGTTGCCATGCCTTCCCATGCCATGCCTTTCCTTGCCTTGACTTGCCTTCACTTTCCTTCACTTGCCATGCCATGCCTTGCCTTGCCATGCCATGCATTTCCTTTCCATGCCATGCCTTGCCTTTCCTTTCCATGCCTTCACTTGCTTTTCCTTTCCTTGCAATACCCTTCCTTCCCATGCCTTTCCTTTCCATGCCTTTCCATGCCTTCACTTTCCTTTCCTTTCCTTGCCATGCGTTTCCTTCCCATTCCTTACCTTGCCTTTTCTTTCCTTCCCATGCCTTTCCTTCCCATGCCTTGCAATGCCTTTCCTTTCCTTGCCTTGTCTTGCCTTCAATTTCCTTCTCTTTCCTTCACTTGTCATGTCATGCCTTTCCTTGCCACGCCTTACCTTTCCTTTACATGCCTTCACTTGATTTGCCTTGCATTTCCTTGTCATGCCTTTCCTTCCCATGCCTTGCCTTCCCATGCCTTGCCTTGCCTTACCTTGGCTTCCCATGCCTTACCTTGCCATGCCTTCCCATGAAATGCCTTTCCTTTCCTTTCCTTTCCTACACTTTCCTTAAATTGCCTTCACTTTCCATGCCATGCCTTTCCTTTCCATTCCTTGCCTTTTCATGCCTTCACTTGCCTTTCCTTGCCTTGACTTTCCTTGTCATGCCTTGCCTTACCTTGCCTTCCCATGAATTTCCTTGCCTTGCCATGTGTTGGCCCTTGGTTATGGATTAAGGAAGAAAGCGAAGAAAAAGGAAGAGAAAAGATGAAGTACAAACTTCACGGAAGGCACATTGACTGAGAATGGGTTGAAGTGGTCAAGGAAGAAGAAAAGAAGGAGAAAAGTAAGGGAAAACAAGTCGTTGAAAGAGAATATTGAGGAAGAGAGATCAACAAGGAATATGGATCCTGGACAACTAAGCAAGAGGAAAAAGACATCAGCGGGTGATTTTGAGCACCTCGCACGAAAGAAGGAAAGATAGGCTAGCAAAGCCCTAAAAGCACGGGTCAAGTTGACCTAGGGTTTTGGGCCTAAGGTTTTATACCTAGGGTTTGGATATAGGGTTTCAACACCTAGACTTTTTCCATGTAATGTATAAATAAAGGCCTAGAGGACCTGGGATGGGTTCACTTATGTGATTATGGTTAATGGGTGTTGATTATTGTTGTTGTTGAGCGAGAGAAGTGTATTGAATCTGTCATGTAAGATCTTCAGCTGGGTGCGAAGATCAACCCTGCAGCTGGGTGCACAGGGAGGAGGGAGAAGAAGAGAGAGAGAGATTTGTAAGCTAAGTGCGCAAATAGAACTGTGTGTTTCCATTTAATATATCAAGAAACACAGTTCTGTGGACGTATCCCTAGTGAGAGGGTGAACCATGTATATCTTGTTGTTCTGTGTGATTGATGTTGTGTTCTTTTGCTTTATGTTATACTGTTATTGCATCATTGTGTTAGATCTGAGATATAAATTGCACAGTTGTTACAGGAAAGCCCCCCTATGGATAGGTGGATTCCATCTTAGATCCTAGACCTCTAAGATCAAGACATAAAGGTGATAACTTTGGTCACTGAAATCCCTTTAAACCTAGCTAACCTAATCTATAGAGAAGAGGAAGAAGATGTACCTTTTTACGATGTTTGTCCTCACCCAGTCCAAGTTGAGCTCTGATCCCCAAGTTCTTCAACAAGTCCTGCAATCCAATAAAAGACAAATCATGCTTCCTATTCTACTATGATTAGTTTGAAACTATATCTATCCATTAAATACAATTTCATGTAGGTATACACAATCTTGAAGAAACAAGCCAAGCACATGTATTAGTGAGAACTCAATAGAGATACTTACAGACCTTTGATGAAGTTGCAATAACCTCTTCCATCTCTCCTTGTCCAACCCCTTGCTCAAATGATACATAAACAAAATTACTATGCTTCACTGATTATCTCCCTTATGAGATCATAATTTTGATGCCTTCAATGTCTCCTTCCTTATGATATCATAAGTTAGGTATTTCTCAATCTCTTCATCATGAGGAGGCCTCTTTATATAATCTTGGAGAGGCCTAACCACCTTAGATATTCTTGGGATAGGTTGAGGATATTTCTCCATCAGTTGTGGATCCTTCCTAAGATCCAGTCTTGACCTCAGATTCAAATCCAATTGATTTCAGAGATAAGGGGGATCTTCCCCTGATTTTCTCAACAACATAACACTCCCCCATAATTGTGCACAGAGTGCTACAATGATCCCCCAAAGGAGAGCAGGGAGCGCTAGCGCTCCCTTCTAGTGGGTAGGGGAGAGCTCCCCAAGATTTCCTCAAAAAAGCCCAGCGCTCCCCCATAATGGTGCACAGAGCGCTACAACGCTCCCCCAAAGGCCAAGCACATGTATTAATGAGAACAAAATAAGGTGCTTACAAATGTAGATGTAGATGTAGCAGCCTCATCCAGCTCTCCTTTTCCAACCCCTTGCTCAAATCATCCATAAACAAAATGACTATGTTTCATTGATTGTCTCCCTTATGAGATCATAAGTTTGATGCCTTCAATGTCTCTCTCCTTATGAGATCATAAGTTAGGTATCTCTCAATCTCTTCATCTCCTTCACCATGATAAGGACTCCTTATATAAGCTTGGAGAGGCCTAACCACCTTAGAGATTCTTGGGATAGGTTGAGGATCTTTCTCCATCAGTTGTGGATCCTCCCTAAGATCCATCCTTGACCTCATATTTGACCTCATATTAGTTGGATCCTCCTTAAGATCCAACTAATTCAGAGATAAGGGGGAGCTTCCCCTAATTTTCTCAACAACATAACACTCCCCCAGAATGGTTCACAAAGCGCTACAATGCTCCCCCAAAGGAGGGCAGGGAGCGCTAGCACTCCCTTCTAGTGGATAGGGGAGTGATTCCCAATATTTACTCAAACAATCCCAACACTCCCTGAGAATGGTGCACAGAGCACTACAATGCTTCCCCAAAGGAGGGAAAGGAGCGCTAGCACTCCCTGCTAGTGGGTAGGGGAGCGCTGCCCTTCAAAATTTATTTTTAAGTGGTCTTTATCAAGGCAAAGGCTTTGTACTCTTTGTCAAATGATTTATCCTTCTTTAACCAGTCTATGAGGATGTCTTCAAGTGTTTCTTGTGATGTCGTTCGAGACACGACATAGGCAAGATGACAGTATGATGTTTGCAACACTTGCGACACTTGTGGACAAAATGCGACACTTGCAACACTTGTAATGACGACAAGAGGTCATCATTGACCTGAGTAATTTTGATGTGTAATAGATTGCCCCCCAAAGTGCGAAGTTAGAAGACGAAAACTGATGACTTAAATACTTTGTAGACTTTTTCGAGCAAGGGTATGGACTCAGAGAACCTGGTAGAAGCTGCACACAACAATCAAACAAATATTATGATGTGTTTCAAACCCAAGGAAGGCATACCTATGCTTGGGTGATAAATACTTGCAAGGCATGTCCGTCATAATGTACACTGCGGATCCATAATTGTATTAAAAAAAATGTATAGCCACCAAAGATAAAATGTAGATCTATACTCCCATGACATGAACTGATCGTATCCATGAAAAATACATAGTGGATCTATGAGATGACAAGACATAGCCACAGACCAATACAAAGTGGATTTATGTGACAATATATGTGTCAATATTCAAGAGAAACTTCATCGCAACCTGGGTAAAGTACATATCAGAGTGATTACTCAACCCAAGGTATTCTTACCGATCCCTATGTAGTATGAATCTAACCATGTGAATAGATGTCCTGATGTCGAACATGGTAGAAAACACTTGATTATCAGTCAATGAGGTAAACCATTAACAAGTGCGAGGGAAATCACCATTGATGTTAATGATTCCCAAGGTACCGTAGTACATTCTAGCGAATGTGAATAGATGATCTGAAGTCAAACATCCATGGAATCATCTGATCAGAGGTCAATAATGTAAACTGACTGTCGGAAGCGAGAAGGCCTTCCATTGAGGCATGCAGGTCCCAAGGTACTAACTGGTTTCTAAGTCTAATTCCTGGATAATGTGATGAAGTTGACAGGAACAGACTCATCGAAGGAGGGCCTTGATGTATAACACATTCTCAATATAACTCACCTTCGGTAAATCTCTCTTCCTTTGTTTAACGAACTGGAAGAAGTAAGGGTTTGGTCCCGTATGGGCCCTTCAATGTATATTTTTTTTACGAGTCCAGAGAAGGTAAACTCAGTGATTTTTCATGTTTAGAGAGTCTGAAAAGAACTTAAAGATGACTCCAAAGTTTTCCTCTTTTGTAATGTTAGTATCGTGAGGCCGAAAAAGAGATAAATTATCACTCGAAAGACGCCCTTTCAAACCTTTTAACGAGTGGGAAAAGAAGCAAGATCACTCGGCAATCTTTTTATGTTTAGAGAGTCTGAAAAGAGATTAAAGACGACTCCAGGGGGTTCCTTTTTCATATAACCTTTACGAGTCTGAAAAAGTGATAAAATTATACTCGGTTGCGTTCTCATGTATTTACAAGCACGAGAAAGAACAAAGACTAAGCTCGGTATTAGTTTCATTTTTAAACAAGGTTGAAACAAAATTAAACTATTCTTGTAAATTCCCAATGTAATTTCCAAAGGTAGGGATACGGGATACCCATGGATGGTTGGTACTCTGCCCCCAACTTTAAAATCTAGAGGCATAACTTGAGAATGATAATCAAAGGTTGGAGACATGCCCCCCAAGCTTCAATTCATTCACCGACTTTGAGGTTGTCACCAATTTCTGTACTAGATGGAGAAAAAGGATAAGGGTGGATGAAATGAAGGTTCAAATACAAGACATAATGAAAGACTCGACTTGGTATGAGAGGTGACTGTTTCATTTTTTAACGAACTTGACACAGGAAAATAACTATGCTCAGGGCTCCGGGTTGAATCCCCAAATTTCTGTTTCATTTTTTAATGAGCTTGCTACAGAGAGGAAAAACTATGCTCATGACCTTTGTTTAATTTTTTAACGAGCTTGCCACATAGAGGAAAACTATGCTCCTGGACCTCTCCTTGATCATGGCTTCCAAGAGGACAAAGCTCTGGAAGGAATACACATCAAGGGATAAACGTCAACCATGGCTTCCAGGAGATATTCATTAGATGGAAGAAAAACACTTTGGAAGGAATACATGTTGATGGCCTCGAAAAGGGTAAGGATATCATTCACTACTAGCCCTATCGAAGAGATCACCATGTCAACTACCAGATCTAAGTCACAAAAATCTGAGCTTAGAGTGAGAGGCTCATCTTCATCGACAGCTGAAGGCATGGGAGATAACACCACATAATTGACCTGTGGCGGGGGCGATACCATTTGCATATAAGAACTGTTTAGGGAGCTCATTGGGTTGGTAATCAAGTTAGGACCAACACATGAAATTTGATCAATAGCCAAAATTCTTCCATCGTGAGGGAAATATATCATATGGAAAAAAGTGGACACAATAGATTTCATGGCATAGACATAAGATCGCCTAAGGAGTAAATATAAATCCAAGGGGTCTTGGACTACCATAACATCAATGAAGACAGTTTTCCCTCCCAAAGTTACAGGAAATTGAGGAAGGACTCCTAAAGGGTGACTGGTTCTTTTGTTAAAACCGAACAAATTCTAGGTAACTGGCACAAGCTGAGGATAACCCAAAGCTTGCCAAGCAATAGAGGACAAAACACTAACAGATGAGCCTTCATCTATTAGCGCATGAGGAACGTCCCGACCACAAACCTGTACTGTAATCTTGAAAGGAATGTGAGAGGGAAGACGAGGTCCAACTAGCACACCCTAATAAAAAAGGATGGCCTTATTACTTGGAGTGGGTTTCGCGGGAGAAGGAGGAATGCCCCCCAACATGGTAGATTCTCTATCAATGAGAAAAAAATGGGAATTATCGGGTTTACTCTCTAGAGGGAGAGTAGGATCGATCGATAATGGAATCAAATCGACCACTTGGGTTTCACTCTCCAAGGGGAGAATGGGGTCGACGGGTGCAAACAGATCGACCCCTTGGGTTCCACTCTCTAACGGGAGAGCGAGATCGATCGAAGATGGGATTGGATCAACCACTTTGTCAACTGTTTCAACTAAGGACATGACCAGATTGATGACATGATCAACCAGACTGACCGATGAAGGGACCGAAGAAACCACTTTGGCACTCGTCAGAGGAGGAGTGGGATTGACCATTTTGACACTCTTCAGATGAAGGGTGAGACTTACCAATGACGCGATTAGATCAATCACTTGGGTTTCACTTTTCAGATGAAAAGTGGGGCTGATAGATGATGGAAATGGATCAACTACTTTGGTTATTGGTTCAACCGAGGGTGAAACTAGATTGACCACCTGATCAACCAGACCGACCGGGGATGGAACCAGATTGACCATTCCATCAACTAATGATGGGTTGGGGGAAATATTACAATAACCAGTTGGAAGTTGAAGCTTTTCCAAAAGAGAAGAAGCCTCTTCCATACGAGGAAAAAGGTGAGAATAATGATCACCTTTGCATAACATACAAGGAAATTTGACAGTTGTCTTCTTATTACCAAACTTAAAATCACTAATTGACGGGGTGTCACTAGCATGTCTAGCAGAGGCTGATGATTTCGAGGACCACATTTCTAAGACCTTGGGAAGACTAGGGAAATCCCTCATAAAGTGGTCACCCTTACAAATACTGCAAGGTAATTTGGGTTTCTGATTCTTTGTTTTAATCTTGTCGACCTCATTAATAGTAGCTGGTTTCTTGGATCCAACATATGATATGGTTGGAGGCTTGGTCCTTTTTGGGTTATTCTTCTTCTTCTCTTTCCGTTTCTTCTTCTTCTTATCAACCTGGCTACTTTCTTTAGAGATTTCACTAGGCAAGGAAGGAGAAAGGGAAGGAGACTTAATGGGTGAAGAAGGAGAAAATTCGACATGAGGTTGATGTGTGGGTGGTGTACTTACATCTGAAGCATTAGGTGCAGCTGAAGCACTGGGAAGATCCGAGATCACCAGAGTGGGGAACAACCAAACCGGTAATCCGATGGTGAGTCCCGGAAGACTCAGTGTGGCAATGTAGGGAGGACCAATGTTTCCAAAAGAAGGAAAGGTGAAAGGTTTCTCGGGACAAGGGGTTCCTCCATTGGTACTCCCAAGAGTTGATGCCATTAACACTGACTCGACCCAAGGTCCACTAAGTAAAATAAACAACACACGCTATGTGTTAGCACTCGGTAAATTTCCAAGAGGTTGAAAAAGAAGAAATTTACCAAGGTAACCTTAACCAACCACTTTTGAAGCTGGGATCTAGCCCTTCCAACTTCAGAGAGGGATCTCTCTGTATGATTTAGCTTTGTTTTGCTTTCTGATATTAGGCTAGTTAAAGAAATTGTTGGTTTTTGTTGTAAAGGGGTTTTTAAAGTTGGTTGAGACAAACTACACATCCATTGGGCTATGGGGTCAGTGTTTAATCAATTCTGAGAAATAACCAGAAACACCAAAGAAGTTCTTCACAAGGCGAGGTAATACGTTCACTGGATGTTTTCGTTTTTAAAATGATGATTGGAAGAACAGATGAGGAAAATATATTCAACTAACAAGCACTTAAGAATCTCTTAATTGAAAATATCTAGAAGATAAACGTTTAAATCTCTAGAATCGGAAACAGGGTATCAGAGATAAATCCTGCAACATAACGTTATTCGTAAAGATTAGATTCAGAAAACAAGATGAAATACGGAGAAAGAAAACATTAACTTAGAGAAGCACATCACAAGTGAACATACGCAATAATGTTGTAAATTTCCTCTTCTTTATTAATGGTGAGTCTCTTAAAAAATGATACAGCTTGATAGCGATCGGGTGTGTAAATCAACAACCCTCGATACATTGGAAAATGAAGTATTTATAGAACAAAATACAAACGCTCCCGTCATAAATGATCAGGACGTGTTCATGCTATTTTTAGGCTAACTATCTTACCTAATCAAAACTGTTTTGATGACTCATTACAACTGTATACTGAATTTCAGGGGTAGGCCGTGGGCGAGGTGCCTCCGTAACCTCTGCTGACAAGACAGCTGACTGGAAGCAACAACTCATCTGCTTAGTCTAGTAGATCGCACAGTTCTTCCCATCTGATGTGACCTGGCATAGTGACTTTAAGCAATCTCCGGTACACTTCATCCATGTATGTGTACTTAGCAAATGTAGGCTTGATGACGAAGATGTGCTTAATTTCATGTTGGATATTGATATCCAACTACAATGCATCCATGAATGCTCTTCCTGTGATGCTTCCCTGTATACCTGCAAATTTCGAACTGTCCCTGGACACTTCAATTAACCTTTTCTTATAATCAGGGAGGGTCATTAACTTGTCATTAATGACCTTCATACCAGGCAGGCCCTTTCTTTGCAGAGTGTCTATTTTACTGAAAAACTTCTGCACTCCTTGGTCCATGACTTGGATTTTCTCTTCTAGCTGCAGCATGAGGCCTCTTTTGGTTAGAACTCTCTTCACCTCCAATATGGTTTCTGTCCTGTCTTCAATTTTCAATTCTTCGAGTTCCTCCCGGGTCTTCGAATTCAGGAACCTTATGATTTCATTAGCTTGGATCATCCTTTGTTTGAAACTCAAACGTGGCCCTTTTGTAATCAGACATTACCTTGGGATCCGCCACCTGCGCTTGTAGGAATGCCATATGCATCCTACCCTTTTCTGTATCAAACGCTGAAAGGAGTCTATGCTGGGAAGTGGATGACTGCTTCTGGAACTGTGCATAGGTGCTGCTTGTGAGCGTCTGGTTCCTCTTTCTGATCAAGTCATATTTTTCAAAAATGCTCAGCTTGGGCCCAGTCTTGCTTGGTGGAGTATCCAAGGGAGAATCTTTGGGTTCTATCGCTCTCGTTCCCTCTTTATGCTGACTGGAGCCGAAAGGGAAACTAAATTGTTTGGCCCCAGAGGTGGCCACTGTGGTAGTCATTGTGGTAGCTTCTGCTATAGTGCCGGGAGTTGAGACTGTCTTTGCTTCTTGGAGTGAATGTGGAATTCCTCGGAAGACACCTCAGTTACAGGAGGAGATGATTCCTGTCGAGGCCTCTTCTCCTTGAGGACCTGAGGCATGGTAGCAGGTAGCGCGCTTGTTGAGGGCGCCTGTTGTTCCAAGTCTAACAAAGTATCAAGCAGCCATACTGCCTGATTCGCAATTTTTTTGATGTCTGGCTTGGACTCGTGCACATAAGGGGCATTTTTGTTTTTTACCCTCATGTCCGAAATGATCCCGTGGGGATCATAGTGCCAGACGAAACTCGTGGAGAATTTCATCTCCCTCAAAATTTGATCTGCTTCCTCCCCTGCGCCTCGGTTATTGCAAATAAATGGACCAATTTGTCCTTTGATTCTCAACTGCTGCTTTTTCTTAAGTGAAACAAAATGAATATCATCAGAGTTCATAATCTGCCTTATATATTCTAATGCAAAAAGTCTTACCGGTACATATCGTGGCAGTTTATAGGGCGCCAATTCGCACCCAAAGACTCTGATTTCTGTGTGATTCTGGCATAAATACCAGTCTCCTGTCTGAACGTTGTCCGAGAGATGCAAGATCCTCTGGACTTCATCATTAATCCGTGGCTCAGGCATGCCACGTAACATACTCACTGCTGGGTGGTAAAACTAGTCAATGAATGCCGTGAAGTCGTATTCGGCAGAATTTTGATTCAGGAGAGAGGACCACGCTGTGACTGGCTGAGGCTTCCTGTCGACGTCCATCTTCTGCATGGAGAAGTTGAACCTTTCGGCTTGGAAATAGAGGAACATGTAAGCCAGAATGGATGAATACCTGAACATGCCTTCGGTGGTGAAATCGACGAACTGCTCATGGATGTTATTGGCCAGGAAGGTGTTGTAGTCGAACTACGTGGTTGGCCGTTCGTCGTTGGAGAAGATGGACAGAAAGCCCAGAATGGGCTCATCCACCCACTGATCAGAGTAGTATTCAAGCAGAGCACACAGAGACGAAATAATCTGATTTCCTTTGACGGAAAACATGGAAGAAGGATACGGGGGATTGGTGGTCGGGATTGGAGCGAAAGTGGGAAAAAACAGCTCGAAAATCTGAGCTCTTTGTGGGAAAGTCATCTTCTGGTAGAGCTCGGTGAGGATTTCTAAGTTAAAAGGGGATGCGGATTCTGCTCAGGTGATTTGTAACATCTGGTCGATATCCTCAGGGGTAATGAAGAAAAGAACATCTCCGGATGAAGAAATGATGGCTTTCTGGTCGGGCAAGTAGTGGACCTGGCAGCGGAGGGAAAACTCGGGGAAATTATGGATTTGGGGGAACAGATATAAGGGCAAATTGGACTCCTAGAGCCCAATTTTGTCGCTCTGGTCCAGGAAAACCTCCCGGAGCCACGATTGGAGATCAGAGAAGTCGAAACTACAAATGGTATCGGCTATCAACCGATCCTTATCGACCAGGGGAATCTTATCCAGGTCCACTGGAGGAGGAACGAACAGATTCTCTTCCTCTTCAGTTGGCTTTGTCTTGGACACCATTTCGGCAACTGTACCTGCAACAAACAACGTTAGTGGGGTCTACTGGTGGTGGAGGAAAACGACGGGGAAGCAATGGGAAGACGATAGATACGTTCTCAGGTGTGATGGATGGTTCTGGCGCGAGGGATGAATAACGAGTGAAAATGGGCACAACGGTGTTTTTATTCAAAACTGGGTCGGTCAGACGCGGGAAAACGGTCAGCATGACAACGGGCATATTATCCAGTCATTAATGTACAACGGGCCACTTGGGGTGATATGGCAGGTGACGGTAACCCAAGTATACAGACGACTGATGTGGAGGTTGGTGATTGGAGGTTAAAGTCGCCAAAGGGGGCTGCTTATGAGTGAAGGGAGTTATGGGACTGACAACCGGGACGGATGAAAGTTATGGGAAGTGACTCGACCTCAGTAGCAAGTGGTTCGAGTGGGCTTAGTGGAGGATGATGTCCAGGGGTGATGGGATGTCAGGCAGTGTGTGAAGGATGGGACTTCTGCACCAATAAGACAACGCCGCCTATAAAAGGGGGCCCTCTTCAAGGAATATTCATTTCGGACCCCCCCCTTTTGGTTAAAAGCAGAACACCCGGGGGGGTCCGGAATCAGTCACGAACCATTGATCTGTGCGCTTGTCTGATGGCCGTCCAGATCTGTGCGCTCCTTAATATCAATTTCGGACCCCCCCCCTCCATTAAAGGAAGAACGGAGGGGGGGGGGTTCGGAATCCAAAGTGAATCGTCGATTTGAGTGCTTTGCTTAGAACTGTTCAAATCAGCGCCTGCGTTATAACCAATTCTGGACCCCCCCCCTCCGTTAAAGGCAGAACGGAGGGGGGGTCCGGAATCCAATGTGAGCCATGGATCTACGCGCTCTGTTCTGGATCATCCAGATCTGCGCAAAGATTACCGCCGATTCCGGACCCCCCCCCTTTGATTAAAGACAGAACACTAAGGGGGGTCCGAAATCAAATGTGAGCCGTTGATCCGAGCAATGCGATCTGGACCACTGGAAAGTGACCGGAACATATGTCAAGGGAGGAAAAACCATGTGTAGGCAAACTTAGGATTAGTGCTTTTTATGGGTTTTTCTTCGGTTTTTTCTCATACACATCGCCAGGGGGATATTATTTCGACTAGACTTAGGCGTTGGAGTCATGGGGTAACAACTTCATCAATCTGGTTTTATTTGGGCAAGGTAGGCCAAGCAATTAGTCTGCACTCTAACCCACTTCACAAGACGAAAACTCAATTTCAACTGTCGGGTTAAAGTATTATTTTTCCTAAGGGCTATCTGATCAGGATTAGAGGGTCTGATCAGATGTATTCATTAGTTCTAACCTTGGGGCTATCTGATCAGGATTAGAGGGTCTGATCAGATGTATTCACTAGTTCTAACCTAGGGGCTACCTGATCAGGATTAGAGGGTCTGATCAGATGTATTCACTAGTCTATCAACATTGGAAATTTAAAAGAACTTGGTCATGCTTGAAAGGTATGACCAAGTCACTGCTATTGCATGGGGCTTTTTATTTCAAATCTTTTTTCCCTCTTTTCTTTTTATTTCTCTTTTTCTTTTTCTTTTCTTTTCTCTTTTTCTTTTTCTGCAAAAATGAAAAATGAATTTCCAATAAGAACACTAGGCACAGATAATATCGATAATATCCAAGTCATAAGTTGATTCCCATAATTTATGGGGTGATACAACTATGAATTTAAGAAGAAAACAATCAAACAAAACTTCCCACAATGAAACAACTAGTTGGTGATGAAATCCAATGTCACGAGATCAATATAGGAAGGGGCAGGGATCGAGTGGGTGGATCAATTACGTTGGCAACCTGCTTAACGGACTTACGCCTTGGTGCAAGCTTCCACACAGTAAACGTGGATTTACCCTCCAAGGAGCCCAAGTGAGTTTGACCAACGTTTGTTCCAGGTACAGTGAAGACTTTCCTTCACCGTCACCTTGTGTAAGACCCTGAAGATTATGGCTACTAAGGTCACCAACTTGCAGTCAACCCCTGGGCGGGTACAGTCAAAATTCAAGTTCGAATGTATCGGCAGGATAACAAGTCCAAGATCCTTCAAGAGAATTGAGGACAAGTGGACCGGTAGAACTCCAGAGGACCCCGAATGGATTCAGAGTTCACGAAGCACCGAGACCAAATGAAGACAGTTGAACCTCAAGAAGAACCCCCAATATACGATCTGACTACTATGAACGGTTGAACCATGGAGGGATAATCTCCATAACTCTCCCGAACGCAACCTTGTATGTAACCCCTGTGTGAGAGGGGGATCCCAGTAAGCTTATACAAACATTGGATTATCTCTCCCTATCGTAATATGCTAAGTTTGTTTGACAGCTTTGGAAAGTTATCTTTCACACCTATTCCAAAGCCCTACACCTTAAGCTAATGTAGGTTTGCTACTAGAAAATGTAAAAAATGTCTGATAAATTTTAGTTTAGCGTTGATTTTAGTGGTTGTTGTTTACTCAAAAGGAATATGGTGTTTTGACCGACTCGAAAGTTATGCAAAGAGATGAGAATACAAATATTTGACTCGATCAAAGCTATATTGCGGGAAGGAGAAAACCTTTTATCATTCCCAAATGCATAACATCCCAATTTTTTTATTAAACTCAACAATGTCAAGATCTTCAAGAAATGATTCAAAGAGACTGTACACCAATACACGATTCTTGGCTGTCGGCCATGAGGGGGAAAAATTTTAAGATTTTAAAACTAAAAAATGCCAAAAACCATGAAATTTCGCTACTTCGAATGCAAACTAATTTCACTACCCAAAAGAAAGAATGCATCTATATTCTTTGTTTGATTCTAATGTATAAAGAAATTAAATACACATACTTTTATGCTCTAATACTTTCAATTAGGAGAAATAGTCCTATGCAGATGCAAAAGACATGAAGCAAAAGGGCTACAAACAAAGCATGCACTCAAGGCAGTGAGGTATGAAAGAAAACAAGTAGAAACTTGTTCTGACAAGAATACAATCAAGAATTCTACAACCAATCAAGCATTCAAGGAACACAAGAAAATGAAGAGAAGAATCCAAGAAAAGACAAGGAGAAAGAGGAATCATAAAAAATGTCCCTAGAAGACAAGCAGCTAGAAGAGGCAATTTCACATTTCTAAAAAAGGTTTCAAGCTACAATAAATAAAATAGAAAGTGATAAGCATCAAAAACCAATCCAAATAAATTCATAAACCAACCACAGACTATGGGTAAAGACCTCTGCAAAATAGGTTGCAAAATACTAATCAAAAGAAGGCAAAAACTCCCAAAAAAGAGACTAGCGCTCTCTATATCAAGGGTATAGAGCGTTGCAATGCTCCCTAAAACACTGTAGGGGAGCGCTATCTAGAGATCAATGCTCTAGTATGGCCTGGGGGGGGGCACTAGTCCTCCCAGAATCTTAGAAAAGAACCAAAAAATGCAAAAAACTCACCCAGAATGCATAAAAATTAGTGAAATTGCTAGTGAATGTAGGAGAAGGCTAATGGATGATGAAAAAATAGTAAAAGTGATATGAAAGGATGGAAAATGGCAGGGAAATACCAAGGAAATACAAATTGATGTCGATCCCCAGTGGAGTTGCCAATTTCTGTTACAGGAAAATCCCATTGCGGACAGGTGGATTCCCTCTTAGATCCTAGACCTCTAAGATCAAGACAGAAAGGTGCTAACTTTGGTCACTGACATCCCTTTAAACCTAGCTAAGCTAATCTATAGAGAAGAGGAAGAATATGTACCATTTTACGATGTTTTTCCTCGCCTAGTCCAATTTGAGCTTTGATCCCCAAGCTCTTCAACAAGTCCATCAATCCAATCAAAGACAAAGCATGCTTCCTATTCTACTATGATTAGTTTGAAACTAGATCTATCCATTAAAGACAAGTTAATGTAGGTATACATGATATTGAAGGAAACATGCCAAGAATATGTATTAATGATAACTCAATAGAGATACTTACAGACCTTTGATGAAGATGCAACAACCTCTTCCATCTCTCCTTGTCCAACCCCTTGCTCAAATGATCCACAAACAAAATGACTATGCTTTACTAATTATTTCCCTTATGAGATCATAAGTTTGATGCCTTCAATGTCTCCTTCCTTATGAGATCATAAGTTAGGTATCTCTCAAACTCTTCATCATGAGGAGGCCTCTTTATATAAGCTTGGAGAGGCCTAACCACCTTAGATATTATTGGGATAGGTTGAGGATCTTTCTCCATCAGTTGTGGATCCTCCCTAAGATCCAGCCTTGACCTTAGATTCAAACCTAACTGATTTCAGAGATAAGGGGGATCTTCCCCTGATTGTCTCAACAACATAACACTCCCCCATAATGGTGCACAGAATGCTACAACGCTCCCCCAAAGGAGGACAGGGAGCGCTAGCCCTCCCTTCTAGTGGGTAGGGGAGTGCTGCCTAAGATTTCCTAAAAAATGCCCAGTGCTCCCCGAGAATGGTGCACAGAGTGCTACAACACTTCCCCAAAGAAGGGAAAGGAGCACTAGCACTCCTTGCTAGTGGGTAGGGGAGCATTTCCATTCAAAATTGATTTTTAAGTGGTCTTTGTCAAGGCAAAGGCTTTGTACTCTTTGTCAAATGATTTCTCCTTCTTTAACTAGTCTCTAAGGATGTCTTCAAGTGTCCCTTGTGATGTCGTTCGAGACATGACATAGGAAATATGACAGTATGATGTTTGTGACACTTGCGGCCAAAATGCAACACTTGCGACACTTGTAATGACGATAATAGGTCATCATTGAAGTGAGTAATTTTGATGTGTAACAACAGTAGGCTTAAGGGAGATAAATAATAACTAGATTGTTGTGTGTTGTTTCCTTGGATCCAATTTGCATTTCCCCTGGTTGTAGACACCCATGTCCTGCAACCCCTCATTGCTACTTTAGGTGAGACTGCATCTGCTTCATAGGTGTTGCCGAAAGGGCCAGCAGTTAGGGTTTTTTGGTGCATTGTAAGAGTTGAACCCTAGGTCTTCCCCTGTGCCAAAAAATGGTTCCGTTTCCGGGACGTGGATCTTCTTGAGGGAATGTCAAGGTGGTTTCCATCAAAGACAAAGATTCAGAAGTGGATAGAAGAACAAGAAAGGGACTCCGCCGAAGCTCAGAACAAGAACCCTAGTCTTAGTAAAGGGGATTGGTTGGGAAGGTATATATTTACTAATATACATGAGATTTTATTTGTAGGAGTTCATAAGGAGCTATACGAGTGGTTAGCCAGATTATCAGATACCCATTTCGAAATTAGATCTAGACCACCTGTGGTTTGGACATCAACGCTGATCAATAAGGTCAAGAGAGTTGATAACGTCGTGTTAAGAGAAGTACATCATTGGTTTGATAACACCATTGGAGGGTACATTACTGAGTTTTCTATCGACAAAGTAGAGTCATATATCCAAGCAGAGAGATATTTCTTTAAGGGACCTAGAGGAAAAAATTTACACTTTTTGAAGTTGAATATAAAGATGTTATTGCATGAGAAGAACATCTTGAAGATACAGTAATTGGTTGGATTGAAAAGCTAATGTGTAATAACTCAGACATCGAAAGCGACATAGAGGTTGCACACACACGTAGTGGTATAACCTTCAGAGAGGCTCCTCTGGTAAACCTGTTTGAGCAGAGCCACGAACCGTTGGCATAGGATGAAGGGTTCTACAGTGGAGACAAAGAAGAGTTATTGAACGAGGAACATTCAGGGTCCATTGGGGCGGAGGAAGAGAAGATTGCAGAACCTCGCCAGGAAGAATCAGAAACTTCAGGAACTACATCGATTGTCGAAGTAAGTACTATTAATCCTCCTATTGTTTTAGCAGTGTTAAGTAACCAGAGTAGTCAGAGTTATCAGAGAACTCAGAGCACTATTACCAACAGTTCAGTACATAGTCAGTCAAGAAACCTAGGAAGATATATAGCAGATGAGATGAGGCTACCTATCTTTAGAGGAGATGGATCTAAAGATCCTGATCAACACTGGTTTTTATGTGAAGCTGTATGGATTATCAAGCAAGTTAGTGACGAAGTTGTTAAGAGAGCTCAATTTAGTACTACCTTGAGAGACCGTGCATTGAGCTAGTACATTAAGTTTGTTAAAGGAGTTGCACAACCTAAACCACTGAATGATATCAAGACTGCGTTGAGTGCAGAATTCAAGAAACCTAAGTCAGAGTCGTAGTGCATTACAAAACTGAAATCAATCAAGAAGAGAGTAGTTGAACCTATTTTAGAGTTTGATTAGAGGTTTAAAACCTTGACATGCCACTTGCGTTTTCTTATTCCAGACGAGCAGAACAAGGAATGGTTCATTGCTGCCCTCTTACCACACATCAGAGTTCCTCTTATGCACCAGAAGGTTTCTTCGCAGGCTGAGGCATTGGAGATCGCCATGAAACTAGAATCAACCCCTGTGGGAGAATCCAACTTAGGTATGAGTCATATTTTGAGCCAGCTAACTAGCTTATCTTTGCAGGTTGAATATATGAAGAAAGATAAGGGAAAAGATAAAAGAGAAGACATATGGTGTATTATATGCAAGTCAGAGGGCCATGACAAGGAGCACTATCCCCTATTTAATGAGTACCTGGCCACTGGAGCTCTGAGCCCTTTGAAGCAGGTTACTCTACCCTGGTGCGAGGTATGTAGAAATAGACATCGCCCTAGTGAATGATATTACATGCAAAAATATGTCCAGACACCTACCAGTCTTTACTACACATTCTGTAAATCTGTGGGGCATGATGAGAAGGACTATAGGGCTTATGACCTCTTGAATGAAAGGTCAAGAGATACATATGGAATTCAAGGAGAAGTACAGCAGAAGGGAAATACTATGCAGTTTAATTCCCCATGAATAGGAAACTTCAACCCTCATGGTGTATTTAGAGGAAGAGGAGGAGGAGGAGGCATGGGTCAAGGTCGAGGTCAGATCATTTTTTATAATTGCGTACAGCCAGGACACTCGGCAAGGGACTTTCAGAACCCTTGTACCACTTGCAACTATTGCAATTCATTTGAACATGTCATTGAAGATTGTCCTGTATTGTTAGCCAAACTTCAGGAGAGACGAGGAGGAAACCAACAAGTATAACTAATCTCAGCATAACCTCGTGGGGAAGATCCCAGAGTTGTTGTTATCACTAGAGGTGGCTTTGTTACAGGAGAAGACATGGTGACCCCAGAAAAGAATACAGAGGGATCAAGGGTAAGAAGAGTTGCAGAGAAGAAACAATTGTTTGATCTAAGGAAAGAAAAATAGACGTTTGAAGAGGCAAGAAGAGAATTTGGAAGAGATCAGGATTCTTCATCAAAGACACAACCAAAAGTGAGAGAATGTGGAATGCCTCTAGAAGGAAAATAGGTAAGTAAACTTATGGATTTCTTATATACTTGCATTCATTTGATTAAGGATGAGAAAGTTGTGCAAGAACTACAACACTTGATCAGATAGTATGAGATTAGGAGAATAGACCCTATACTGAGTAGGGTTGTGAACCAAGTATCAAGGAACAAAAGGACAAATAAGGAACTACACCTTAATGCTCAGATTGGTGACTATGACATAGATTATGTGGTCCTTGACTTAGGGTCAAAAGTCAATGTTATGACGAAACAGACTTGGGCACTGATGGGGAAACCTAAGTTTATTTACTCCCCTATCACGCTCAGGATGGATAATCAATAGGAAGTAATACCATTTGAGATACTAGAGCATGTCCCTGTGGACATCGATGGGGTGAGAACATTTCCAGATTTTGAACGGATTGAGATAGTTGACGATAGCTGTCCTTATCCTGCGCTGTTAGGATTGATTGGGCTTTCAACAATTCCACTGTGATTGACTTAAAGAAAAGAGGAATGACATTTGAAGGTGATGGCCTTAGGGTCATTGAACTTATTGAACCTGATGAAGGTTGCAGATATACATAACCCATCAGAGAAGAAGACCGTGCTTATGAACTCAAAAACATATATAAGTTGACAACAAGGCAACATGATTACATTAATCCTACGACAGATGGAAATTTAAGGTAGAGAAGTGAAAGTGTATGCTCTTCAGATTTAGAAGAAGCACTAGAGAACTGGAAGAAAAAAATGCATGAAGTTTCTGTGTGGAGGTGTGCTAGATTGACTAGGAAAGTTCGTTGGATTGGCATAGAAGTAAGTAGTTTGCCCACATTTGATGGTTTAAATCATTTAGAAACTTTCTTTTTGGAATTTGAAGAAATTGTACCAGTACAACATAGATTGTTGGCACTGGATGAATCCTTTAAAGCAACTCCAATGAGATGGTGGGGAACACACAAGAAGAACATCATGGACTGGGTGCAATGTCACACTTTGATGACAATGCGCTTTTCAGACCAAGTCTACGGGTGTGAAGTTCGATACACAGGCCAAAGCTGTCCGAAGGACCATGTGCGAAGTTGTGAGGAGGCTTGGAGAAACATTCCTCAGGAGAAGTGGGTGCATAAATTCATTAACACTTTGGACACAACACCTATCAATTGGTATCTTCAAGAAGAACTGTGCCTCATCACTTCAGATTGGTACGGTATGACTCAGAACTTTGTAGCTACATTTTTATTTGAAAGTCAGTACCCCACAATAGATTTGGATTTGCAATTTGTTAGACAAAAAGTCTTTGAGGAGGCACCTAACCTCCCTGTTGAGAAAGAAGAGGATGAATGGACTGCACCTCTTCAGAAATTGCAAGTTTGTTACAATATCAATGTTGATGAAGATGATGATCCTAGGAGTGTGAACATCGCAAAAACTGAAGGATAGAGAGACATAGAAGGACTAGGAGTCGAACTACCTTTCATTGGACAACCAATCAAAATCAAGAAAGTAAATATTGGAATAGAGCAAGCACCTAATCTCGCAAACGTTGGATATTATTGGGATGATGCCACTATTGACAAGATCACAAAATTACTACGTGAATATCAAGACTTGTTTCCAACCAAGTTCACAGACATGAAGGGCATTAAAGGGCCCATGGGATAATTTAAGATCCCCTTGAAATCTGATGCAAGGCCAGTCAAGCAGAGACCCTACAGACTGAATCCCAAATATAAGAAAAAATTCAATATTGAATTAGACAGAATGATGGAAGCAGGAATCATAGAACCTGTTGAAGAATCAGAATGGATCAGCCCTATGGTGGTCCAGGATAAGAAGAAATGAGAGATCAAAATCTATGTAGATTTAAGGAAATTGAATGATGCATGTTTACATGATCCATTCCCTACACCATTTACCAACGAAGTGTTAGATAATGTGGGAGGATGAGAAATTTACTCCTTCACAGATGGATTTTTAGGTTATCATTAGATAAGGATTTCCAAGGAAGACCGACATAAGACCACATTTGCAATTGAATGGGGTTCTTTCCAATACACAGTGATGCCTTTCGGATTGAAGAATGCACCAACCATCTTTTCTAGGGTGGTGGTTGAAGCATTCAAGGAATTCTTACATAATTTTTTAAGCATATTTTGATGATTGGACTGTTTTTAGCTTATTGCAAAATTATATTGAATGTTTAAGACTGATGTTGGATAAGTGTAGGCAATGTCAGATTTCCCTGAACCTGAAGAAGTGTATCTTCTTTTCACCCTTTGGAGTGTTGCTAGGCCATATTGTGGGTAAGAAGGGGTTGCTGGTAGATCCTTCCAAGATTGCCATCGTTGTTGATCTACCTCCTCCTACTTCGGTTAGACAGCTGCGCACTGCGCTAGGACATATTGGATACTACAGAAAGTTCATCAAGGGCTATGCACAGATAACAACACCCATGGAAAATATTTTAAATAAATATTGCCAGTTTCAATGGTCAAAGGAATGTTAGCAGAGCTTCGACACACTGAAACAAAAAATGGTCACTGCGCCTATTCTGGTTTTCCAAGATTGGAGTAAGGAATTCCATGTTCACGTCGATGCGTCATCTATTGCATTAGGAGCAGTGTTAGCACAACTAGGAGAAGTATATATTGACCACCTGTTAGCCTTTGATAACAGGAAGCTCTCTGTAGCTGAGATAAATTACACTGCCACTGAGAGAGAAGGTTTAGCCATGGTGTACGCATTGTAGAAGTTTCAACACTACTTGTTGGGAGGACATTTTAAGATGTTCACTGATCACTCTACGTTGAAATACCTAGTCAACAAGCCAGTGTTGGGGGGAATAATATGCAGGTGGCTAATGTTATTCCAAGAATATGATTTTGAGATTGTGGGAAAGCCAGGGAGAATGAACAAGGGACTTGACCACTTGTCCAGATTAGAGCATGGAGAGGAACCTACTAGTTTGGAGGATACACTACTAGATGCACAATTGCTGGCCATCAGAAAGGTCGATGATCACTTCGCTGAGATATTCCAGTTCCTGTCTACAGGAATGGAACCCCGCGAATATACAATTATTCAGAAGAAACAACTGATAGTTCACGCTACGGATTTTTCACTTATAGTTGGACAAATATATAAGATGGGACCCGATGAGATCTTGAGGAGATGTGTTATGGAGGAAGAAAGACCACTGATTCTATAAGAAGCACATGAAGGCATCGCACGAGGACACTATGCAGGGAAAGAAACAATGCAGAAGGTTATTAGAGCTGGCATCTGGTGGGTCACTCTACACAAGGATGCTAAGGAATAATACAGAGCCTGCGATATATGCCAAAGAGTTGGGAAACCTTCCAGATGAGATGATATGCCTTTAGCACCTCAACTCACTTTACAAGTATTTGAGAAATGGGCCATTTATTTTGTGGGACCTATCAACCCACCGGGAAAGCGCACAAGAGCTTGTTACATCATCACTGCGATAGAGTATTTGACTAGATGGGCAAAAGCAAGTGAAGTTAAGGACTATAGTGCAACTACAACTACACGATTCATATTTGATGATATCATAACCAGGTTTGGATGCCTGAAGACCCTTATGAGCAATCAAGGTACACACTTTATTAATAAGACTATTGAAGCCTTGACTTAGGAATTTGAAGTTACCATTAGAAGAACACCTCGTACCACCCATAGACGAATGGTACAGTTGAAGATTTCAATAAGATCTTAGAGACAACGCTGACGAATATTTGCAGTGTGAATAGAGATGATTGGGATTTGAGAGTACCAACAGTGTTATGGGCTTATAGAACCACTTACAAGAAGATGACAATGCAGACCCCCTTTAACCTAGTTTATGGCCTAGAATCTGTGGTACCTATGGAATATTTGGTTCCTAGCTTAAGAATTGCAGCATTTACAGATATGGATGACACAGGTGATGTGCAAGATAGGCTTGCACAGTTGGTAGAACTGGAAGAAGAAAGGTTTATTGCAGGATTTCATCAACAGGTACAGAAGGATCGAGAAAAGGCCTACCATGACAGAAATATTAAGAAGAAAGCATTCAAGCAAGGAGATTTGGTATTGGTACATGACAACAAGTTCATGAAGCATCCAGGGAAGTTCATAACACATTGGCTTGGGCCATATGATGTTGCCTATGTTACAGAAGGAGGAGTTGCGCAGTTGAAGACCCTTAATGGAGAATGGAAAGAAGGTTTGGTAAATAGGAGCCGATTGAAATTGTATTATGACATCCAACTTCCTCGCAACTCTCAGTAAAAGCATAAGAAGAAGGGTCTAGGTACCAGGTGTAGTTGAAACTGGGTACCATACACATAAAAGACAGTCTGCACATAACAGGGAGGGACAGAGTAGAAAGACTAGGCTACTCCGCGCAGTCTGCAGTTGAAGCAATACAGAAGGTCCAGTCTTGCAATGACTCAGGACGAGTCACAGGTGAGTGTTGGGGGGTTGTTGGCCCTTAGTTAAGGATTAAGGAAGAAACCGAAGAAAAAGGAAAATAAAAGACGAAGTACAAGCTGCACGGAAGGCACATTGACTGATAATGGTTCGAAGTGGTCAAGGAAGTGGAAAAGAAGGAGCGAAGTAAGGGAAAATGAGTTGTTGAATGAGAAGATCAAGGAAGACAGATAAGCAAGGAAGATGGATCATGGACAACTCAACAAGCGGAAAAGGACATCAACGAGCACTTTGGAGCACCTAGCGAGAAAGAAGGAAAGATAGGTTGGTGAAGCCCTGAAAGCATGGGTCAAGTTGACCTAGGGTTTGGATCTAGGGTTTCGACACCTAGAATGTTTCCATGTAATGTATAAATAAAGGTCTAGAGGACTTGGGATGGGTTCTCTTATGTGATTATGGTTAATGGGTGTCAATTATTGTTGTTGTTGAGTGAGAGAAGTGTATTGAATCTGTATTGTAAGATCTTCAGCTGGGTGCGATGATCAACCCTGCAACTGGATGCGCAGGGAGGAGGGAGAAGATGAGAAAGAGAAAGAGATCTGCAAGCTAAGTGCACAGATAGAACTATGCGTTTCCATTTAATATATAAAGAAACGCAGTTTTGTGGACATAGCCCTAGTGAGAGGCTGAACCACGTATATCTTGTTGTTCTGTGTGATTGATGCTATGTTCTTTTGATTTCTGTTACACTATTATTGCATGATTGTGTTAGATCTGAGATATAACTTGTGCAGTAGGATTAAGGGAGATAAAGAATAACTAGATTGTTGTGTGTTTTTTCCTTGGATCCATTTTGCATTTCCCCTGGTTGTAGACACCTGTGTCTTGCAACCCCCTATTGCTACTTTAGGTGAGACTGCATCTGCTTCATAGGTGTTGTCGAAAGGGCCAGTAGTTAGGGTTTTTTGGTGCGCTGTAAGAGTTGAACCCTGGGTCTGCCCTTGTGCCAACACCATGACTTCCCATGCCTTTCCTTGACATGCCTTCCCATTCCTTGCCTTGCCTTTCCATGCCTTCCCATGTCTTGCCTTACCTTTCCATGCCTTTCCATGCCATGCCTTGCCTTGCCTTGCCCTGCCCTGCCCTACCATGCCATGCCTTTCCTTTCCTTTCCTTTCCTTCCCTTGCCTTCCCATTCCTTGTCTTTCCTTTCCATTCCTTCCCATGCCATTCCTTGTCATTCCTTCCCATTCCTTGCCTTGCCATTCCTTCCCATGCCTTGCCATGACTTACCTTTTCTTACCATGTCGTCCCATGCCATGCCTTTCCTTTCCTTGTCTTCCCATTCCTTTCCTTGCCTTGCCTTGTCATGCATTCCCATGCCATTTAGGGACATGTGGCCAATTTGGTCCAGGGGAATAAAATCCAAACCGAGCAACATAATGGAGTTCTGTAAGATCCCACAAGTCTGTTTGGCCAAGGCCTATGTGACTACACTACCCAAAAAATCTTGACACATTGTTCTTGAAAATCAACTTCCTCTTTATAAATTGCACTATGCCTCATTGAGAAAAACCATAATGCAGAAGATACTCCAACAAATGGTTTTTCGGTGGATAGAATGATAGCACAGTGGCCCCACTAGCTGAAACACGGTGCTCTGGATCCTATGAAATTGACGGTTCATCCATCCGAGTCCCGATTGGATTTTTGTCATGAGTTGCGACTTACCTCCTCGAGCCATTTAAGGACACATGGCCAATTTGGTCTGAGGGCATAAAATCCAAACCAAGCGGCATAACAGAGTTCTGTAAGCTCCCCCAAGTCTATTTGGCCAAGGCCCACGCGATTACACTACCCAAAAATGCCCGGCAAAGTATTCTTGAAAATCGACCGCCTCTTCAGAAATTGCACTATGCCTCATCTAGGTCTAGGTAAATACTCTTACTTATGATAATCCATGTTTGACAAATATATGATACCTTAGATATATGAATAAAGAGAGCTTATGTTAAGACATTGAAATTCTCATGAAATTATTTTTATATAAGATATATGGGATAACAAGTTGTAGAATTACATGCTTAATGAATCCTTTGATTGTAATTTTTATGTATTAAACTTGTTCATTTAGTACAAGCATTATTTATGTATTAAACTTGTTCATTTATGTATTAAAATTGTTCGTTTAGTCAAGGCATGACATGGGATGGAATGACAAGTTAATGCAAGGCAAGGCATGACAAGTGAAGGAAATGCATGGAAAGTGAAGAGATGGCAAGGCATGGTATGGAATGGTATGGCAAGGTGTGGCATTGCAAGGAATGGTATGGGAAGGAATGGCATGGAAAGTGAAAGCATGGCATGGCATGGCATGGAAATGCATGGTATGGAAAGGAATGGCATGGAAAGGAATGATATGGAAAGGAAAGGCATGGAAAAGAAAGGCATGGAAAGGAAAATAATGGCATGGCAAGGAAAGGAATGGAAAGGAAAGTAAATGGCATGGCAAAGCATGACATGGCAAGGCAAGGAAATGCAAGGCATGACATGGTAGGGCATGCAAAGGAAAGACATGGCATGGCAAGGCAAGCCAAGGCAAGCTAAGGTAAGGAGATACAAGGACACATATAACAACCCTTAAAACAAGTAATCATTAAATGAAAGGGGGCTAAAAATGCAAGCTTAAACTAGGGTTTAGATAACAAATGCACGCTGAATTTCAAGATGACACATGACAACCCTACAATATTCAAGACATGATAGGCCTAAGGGGATGAAAATTATGACATAAATGTAATAAAAGGTGTTATACCATACCATGCCAAGGATACCATATCATCCATACCATACCATACCATACCATACCATGGCATGGAAAGACAAGGCATACCATACCATACCTTGCCATACCATGCCAAGGATACCATACCAAGGAAAGGCATACCATACCATATCATACCATGTCTTGGAAAGGCAAGGCAAGGCAAGGCAAGGCATACCATACCATACCATACCATACCATGGAAAGGCAATGGATACCATGCCATGCCAAGGCAAGGAAAGAGAAGGCATGACATGGCATGGTAAGGCATACCATACCATACCATGGCAAGGAAATGCAAGGCATGGCATGGAAATTCATACCATACCATACCAAGGCATATCATACCATACCATACCATGGCTTGGAAAGGCAAGGCAAGGCAAAGCCTATTATCATAACCATAACATATAATTTACATGAACTTTATGATTTCTTCTATAAATCCCCTTGGTTTAAGGGTGATGCTTGTTATTAAGTCCATGCCACCTTTTTATCATTGAATATTAGTTGTAACAACAAACCAATTTTCTATTGGATGATCATGAATTGATGTTTAATATCATTGTTACTATCTAGACATTTTTTCAAATGTTGAGAATGTTGGGTAGGTGTTATATTATTTGCATGTGTGTGGGGGTGTGAATTATATTTGATGACTATGTCTGAATATCCCTCCCTAGTATTGTTCTCTGTGGGAATTTGTGTCGAATGATTTCCAGGGGGGGGGTGTCCCAAGGGGGGCCAGGAGTGCCCCCCCTGGTTATGAAGAGTATTCGACTCCGGTGATACAGATTTTATGAGAAGAACTAAATGAATACAATTTTTTATCAAAATATGCTTAACATGGAATAATAGATATACAATAAAACTGGTTTCTATTCAATAAGGAAATAAGCCGAAATTGTAAAATGCAACAGAAAACAAGCTTGCTAGAATGGTGGCGACTTATCTCTGAGAAGAGATGTGACGGTTGCACTCATTCGCCACAAGATGATTAAAATGAGGCTCTCAAGGATTTTTTACAATAAACAAGAATTTTAAAAACCCTAGACATCCAAAAACCTAACGCTAGGATATGAAGCGCCAAAAGTCATGTGGGCCCCGTTTGGGTAAGTTAGTACATCAACTTCCCGGGGTCGTAACTTTTTCATACGATCTTCGTTTTAGGCGCACGATAGCCCATTGGAAAGGTTTATCCAATGAATACACATGTTGCATGTTGCGAGCCCCACACATCTTCACCTTGGAGATCCCTAAAAATGGTGTTTAGGGCCTCAAAACAACCCCGAAAGTCATGGACTCGAAAACTAGGAAAAAACTGTCGAACTCAAAAACTACCAAAATGAGCCAGTTGGAATAGGTGGGAGGCTACCGAAATCCATCTGGATCAATCCTAACCCCTTAGGAAGAAATGGTATCCATTGCGTTGAGTCCCCCCATTAGATGAGGAAATTTCTGTTGAATTTGGCCCCAGGTGATCAACTTGCCTTGGTGCAGAAGCTTCCCTGCTTTGACAACTCGATAAAGCTCGATCCTTTGCTAGCAAGTTCCCTTGACTTGATTTTCCACAATATGGTCACTGGATTCTTGTTGTATGTAGTTGGGGTTGAGCTCTGTTGGTGTAAGTTGTTCTTCTATCTCTGAGGTGTCCAGTAATGGTGGGAAATAAGGTCGAAGGAGATCCATGTTGAACACTGGGTGAAAAACAAGGAGAGGAGGAATGTTGAGCTCAAAAGCATTATCACCCACAGCCTTGGTGATGGTGTACGACCCATAAAAGAGTGGGAGAAGCTTGTGATGGGGTGCGATAAAGCGTTCTTTCTGCAAATGCAACCAAAATTTGTCGCCCACCTAAAACGTATGTGGCATCCGGTCAAACTATGATGCACCGAGGTCAAACTATGACCCTAGACAAAAGCTCGAGCCTCATGCCGACGAAATTGTAGGCTCTTCCAATGTGAAATCTGTAGACTTGGTGATAATCCAGTTGAAAGAATTGTCTCTAAACCAGTCTGTAGGAGGGCCAACTTCGACTGTGTCCTCCACTCCCACTCACTCGGAGGATGTACATTCTGTGTAGTTGTAGACTAACCCAAATGGTAACCAACAACCAGGAGGGAATAAAAAAGAAGGACGTGGTAACAATTGTAAGGGTGGGAATAATAATAATAAACCTAAGGAAAATGGTTGAGAAGTCGAATAATAATGCTGGTGAGGGAAAGAAAGAAAGGTGGAAGGTGAAGTTTCCCTACAAGCTTTGTACAAACAACAAACTTACCCACTTATGTCCCAAACTTGCGGAATCTGTGAGGCTTTTATATCTACCACCCATTGTGCTGACTAATCCTTTTCCACATAATCAACACATGGTCTAGAGCTCCTCGAATGTCGAAAATGCGGTGAGTGGGAGTCAAAACCCACCGATGCAAGATGGTGGCCATCTATGCATCAATATGGTTAAATCTGAGGTTAATGTAGCCACTCAGTCTCGCGATTACAATTATTCATAGACTGTACCTTGTCTATAGTCTCCCCCTCCTCTGGATACACCTTTATAGATAAAAAAAGCAGAGCCCCCATCTCATATTCCAAAAGGAGTACTCAAGCTCTCTACCCACAATCCTAATGCTAGAGCCTTCCATAATTACTCTATTGTTGAAGATCTGGGTCAAACCCCTTGTGCGATGTTGGCTCTAGAGGTACTCCAGATGTGTCCTTCACAGAGGAATGCCTTGCTATCTACATTAGTATCTCTAGATCCTTGTGGCTCTAAATTTATCAAGTTTGACGTCATGGATGTGAAACCTCTCTTGCCTTACCATGTGCCATTCAAAATCCACGTGGGTTACTAAAGGTATACCATCAAACGTACTGTTGTTGATGAAGCCATTGCAACATTTGTGATGTCCCTAGTTTATTGGAAAGCCCTCGGCTCTCCAACCCTTTCTCAATCTCCGACCATGTTGACTTTTTTTTACGGTTGTTCCTTCCGCCGTCACGGTATTCTTCTTGACTTCTCGGTCTAGTTAGGTGGGAAGATGGTAGAGGTGGATGTCAAGGTGGTTGATGACCCTCTTGACTATAACTTGTTACTAGGACACAATTGGACTTATGCTATGTCTGTAATCGCATCGTCTGTATTCCACAATCTTTGATTTCCTCACGATGGGAAGATCGTTATGATCGACCGATTGTCCTTTGCATAAGCTAGCCCCAATGCATCGGTTGGACCGTCGATCCCCGTGATCGGCAATTCTCAGCCGACAACTAATAATATCGATGTTGGAATGTATTCATCCCTTATGGGTACCTACGACTTCATGGTACCGATTCATCATATATACGCCATGTCGTGTAGGTCTGTTTCGTCAAAGAGGTCCGTTCCTTTCCGCACTTCATATTTTAATGATCCTTGGACACTACCTTCCTCCATTGCATCTTGTGAAGGTCAATCACACTGGAATGGACATGTCACTATTGGCAGCAGAGATAGTGTATCGGGTTGTTCTTGACTCTTTCATCGATCCAAATCCTGTTACCTCGCAGACAGACGAAGAGGATCATGTTCTATATCTCACATGGGCCACTTCATTGTCTTGTTCACATGACTTCCTCGATGAGAATTTACCTTTGGATGAAGCTATCATAGAGGCCATGAATGGATCTGACATACCATGGGATGATACTCTTATTTTCTCCCAGATCTTTCCAGAATCGAACAAGATGATTTTAGAGCTACCTTGAGCGAGATAGTTGGTCGCATTGTAGTTCCACTTGATATGCACAACATTTATGCCAAAGGAAACATGATGAGTATCTCTCCTACCATCACGATCAATATCTCTCATATTCCTGACAAAGTTGAAAATGTATACATCGGTGCAGATTGTTCGCCGGAAGAAATTTTGATCTAGACCGAGCTCTTCAAAGAATTCTGCGATGTATTCACCCGGTCATATGAAGAGATGTTGGGAATCGATATTCGAATTGTCAAACATGAGATTAAAACCTACCTAGATGTTAAGCATGTTTGACAATGACTTAGAGATGTCAATCCTAGGAAGGCCCCTGCTATTAAGGCAGAGGTAGAGAAACTTATTAGCGTTGGCTTTATCTACCTGGTTCCCTTGATTGAATGGGTATCCAATCCTGTTCCTATGAATAAAAATAAAGGAACCATCCATGTATGCATGGATTTTCGTGACCTGAATAAATCTTATCCCAAAGACAACTTCTTGACACCCTTCATTGATCAAATTCTCAATGAATGTGTGGGAAGCAAAGTTTTTTCGTTTATGGACGGATTTTTAGGGTATAACCAAATTAAGATTAAGCCCGAGGACCAACATAAGATGAAATTTATTTTCCTTTGGGGTACATTCGCATACAGGAAGATGCCTTTCAACATTAAGAATTCCAGAGAAACCTTCCAACAAGTTATGACCTTCGCATTTCACGAAATCAAGCATATATTTGAAGCCTATCTCAACAATATTGCTGCTCAGTCCCGTAAGAGAGTGGGTCACCCTAAACACCTTAGGCTAGTTTTTGAAAGATGTTGCCATTATCGCATCCGTTTGAACCCTCATAAATCCATATTTTGTGTTAGATCAAGTCGACTTCTATGATTTTAAGTCTCTAAGACTGGGATCATGGTATATTTGTTAAAGGTTGAGGAAATACTTCGATTGCCTCCCTTGCACACTATTCGTAAAATTCAAGTTTTATAGGGGAAAGCTAAATTTTTACGACGGTTTATAGTGAAATATGCCAATATTACTAATGGTTACATGCATATCTTAAATAAGGACACTCCTTTTATCTGGGATGAGCGAGCCCAGGAATCCTTCGATGCTTTGAAGAAAGCCTTGGTATCGATGACTCTGCTGAAGTCTCCATACTATGATAGAGATTACTTTCTTTATGTCACCACGTCCAAAGAGACAATTGGTATGGTGTTGGTTCAGGAGGATGACGAGCTCCATGAACACGTCATTTACTATCTTAGTCGAAACTTAGTTAGCCTTGAACTCAAATATTCTAATGTTGAAAAGCTAGCTTTGGTTGTCGTTCACGTAGTTCAACGATTATGACACTATATATTTCTTTGAAAAACTACTGCGGTTTTTTATGTTAATCCATTTCAATATGTACTTACTAGGCGTATCATAGGGGTGAAGTAAAATAAATGCATTGTCATTCTACAAGAATTTGATCTCGATTTCTCTTCTACGAAGTCAAAAAAATCACTAGCTTTTACAGAGTTAATATCTGACTTCCCTCGGTTAGATGAGGATGTTATTCATGTTGATTCATTTGCGGATGAACACATTTTCCTTGTCTCATTGTAGGACCCCTGGTATGGAGATATTTTTTTCTATCTTCAAACTTTGAAGTTCCCTCAACATCTCACGCGAGATGACCAACGACGTATACGATACCAAGCTAAGAACTGCCTTATCATCGACAACACTATATATCACTAAGGATTAGACAATATCTTGCATCATTGTTTGAATCACGAAGAAGATGAGTCTATTCTAAATGAATGCCACAGTGGGGCTTGTGGTGGTCATCTATCCGGGCTTGCGACAACCCAGAAAATTTTGTGAGCCGATTAGTTTTGGTCTTCTATTTTTAAAGATTGCATTGAAGAGGTTAAGAAGTGTCACCCTTGCCAGGTGTTCACTCGAAAAATGTGCTCGCATCCATCCCCTCTCCATACAGTCGTTACCGTCAATCCCTTCACCAAGTGGGGGGTGGATTTTGTGGATTGCAACCCAAATTTGGCTGGGGGGAATCAACATATTATATTGGTCGTATAATACCTTACTAAGTTGGACGAGGCCATGCCTAGAGTTAGATCCGATGGTAAGATTGTTTCCTTCTTCATATTCAATAAAATTATATCCAGGTTTGAAATCCTGAGTGAGATTGTCACTGATCATGGCAGCCACTTTCATAATGAAACAATGAAAGAATTAGCATCAAAATTGGGGTTTAGACATTGTCTTTCTTCCCCTTACTACCCCCAAGAAAATGGACAAGTAGAGTTCGTGAACAAGTCCCTCAAGACCATTTTGTAAAAAACTATCATCCTAAGCAAATCTGACTCGCATATCATGCTTTACCCATCACTTTGGGTATACCGAGCCTCGGTTAAGACTTCTACCAATTTTTCTCCTTTCCAGTTAGTGCGCGGTGTAGAGTCGATCCTACCAATTGAATGAAAAATTCCTTCTCTTAGATTGGCAGTTGTGCTCCTACCTGACACTTCTGATATCGAACAATGCCTCATACACCTAGAGAGTCTAGATGAGAAGTGTGGAGATGCCTCCATGACTATTGAAGCAAATAAAAGACGTGTCAAGGTCTAATACGATAAGTCTATCTATCTTCGACAGTACACCAAGGGTGAATTGGTCCTTCTATACGACCAAGCCAAAGAACCACTGGGGGAAGGAAAGTTCAAACCCATGTGGCATGGTCCCTATATCATGCGACATGTCTTAGAAAAAGGAACTTATCAATTAGAATATTATGAAGGGAACATGATGGATAAGCCCAGAAATGGGCTCTATTTGAAAATATATTATGCTTGAGCCCCGAGCTTGGGCGTAAATCTTTGTATACTAATGTATTTTAGTGTATATATGTTTTCCCTCTTTTTTATCTTCAAATTTCTTATCAAGTTTTCCCCTGCTTTGCAGATGTCAATGGAGTCGTCGGTCTACTTAGGATTCACAGACGGGGCCAGTCGGAATCAACGAAACTTGGCTTCCACCGCTTGGTATTTTTACTCACCCGAGGGTCTACTGGTGTCTTCAAGTGGCGTTTTCCTAAGGCCATCCATGAATAATGTGGCCGAGTATAGCATTGTTATAAAAATTTTACGTGATTCCATTTCACATGGTATTCACTCTTTAGAAGTTCACCTGGAATCCCAGTTAGTAGTATGTTAGTTGAATGATAGTTACCATGTGCGAGACCCTTATCTACTCCAATGATTATTACGGGTACGACTTTTGGAATGACATTTTGATTTTATTACTTATCATCACATACCTAGAAGTTCTAATTATGTATCCGATGCATATGCTAATTTTGTTTAAGATTGGAATTTGTCACATGACTAAAGCAAAGAAAACATTTTCATCAATGTACACATTGTAACATAAGTAAAGTTGAAGATCAATGTTTTTATATATTTCATCTCTCCAAAAAATATGATGTTATAGTACAAAATTGGGGATCACACCCTCAATATACATATACGGTCGATCATATAGTAATCACGACATCTATGCTTGTGACGCCAGATGAGTGTCATGATAGCATACTATGGAGTTTATGAGATGTCGAAAGAGTCATACCCAAGCATGGGGCACACCCACCACCTGTCGCTGCATCTCCTCTGACAAATCCTCTACCTAAACCATGGGAATCCTCTGCGTCAAATGAGACAGGTTGTCCTGCACATTTTGAAGAACTCTATCAGGGTCCCCTCCCACTATCTCATCCCCCTGGTGCCTCTGCCGGTGTCGTGGAAGTCCGTCTAGCCGTTGTGGACCCACTTCTGCATCACACACATGTTTAGTTAGTACTTGACATCATCCAAAAATATTTTTTTTTTCATATACAAAAATACAAAAAAATGAAATATTCAGAAAACTTTGGCATACCTATGTCTCTGTAGGCAGAACCTCGTAGTAACGACATGTTGGATCTCCTATGAATTCAATCCCTGGGTAAGGGTAGTCCTCCAGAGCCATCACCTGCCGACTCCACCAGAAGAAAAAATCATCGTTGTAGGGAGTTGACACCCTACCACCCTCCTTCCACCTCATCACCTCAGTCCACTTTTCCATGGCTATATCGCGAGGTCCATGCAGAAAAATATCAACTCTAGGGCCCAAGCCAGGAACCTGCTCGAAGAAAAAACTACACAGGATAGACACGAACCCGAAGTTCCTCTTTCTACCTAGTTCAGAGTCTGTCAGCTGGCTCTTCATGTTGGCTAATAGTGAGGTGCACCAGTCGTAAATCGTGGGTCAAAATCACTCCACTGAATAGAATATAATTGGCATTGATTCCTGGTGCAAATAGGCTGACCTTGTGATCCGTGTCAACACTAGGACAACAATATTGAGGCTCAGATTGTTGATCGCTTTGATCGAGAGTTGGATCGCTACCTTCTCAGTCCCTACAATGTAATGAGTGGCTATGTAATCCTCTATGTTCATGCCACTCCCCTCTCCTCGATATTTGAGGTTGAACACCTCACCCCAACGTGGAAATCCAGTCAAAAAGTACATGTCCTCAACTTCAATCCTCAATGGTTGTCCATCAAGGTTGAAGGTCTCAGTATCCGGATCCCAGTAGTTCACAAGAAGCTAAAGCAATATCACTTGAGCCCTCATACCTTTGAGATCCCAAAACTTGTATAGCCCGCATATTTTTAAGGACATTTGGGCCCCTATATCTCTCTCCAGTGCAACATCCACCTCTTCATGCTCTCTTTATCTCCACTCTAGCACCATCCTGCAAGATTCAAACCATTTTTTGAGTTAGCAACATATAAAAAACCTTATCCACAGACATGTACATGAGATATAGTTTACAAATTCAAGTATATGGATTCTTATACGCCATCTATTTTGCATACAGTCACCTATAGGTATGCATATACGCGACCCGATGATCTATAGCTCACGTATACCTTAGTTTCTAAATTGCACCCTAAAATACTAAAAAAAGGAGACCTAATGGCAAATTTTAATCCACTAGAAATAAAGAGAGGAGAAAGATGAATTACCTGGTCCAGACGGTTTTTGATTCCGTCACTCATGGCTCCCGCAATCAACAGTTGAAATTCAAGGATAATTTGTTCTAAAATGCACTATTTGGGTAAAAAATACAAATGGTATAGTAAAATTGTTTTTTTTTCACTATTTATAGAAAACATTTACCCACTTTACATAGTCTTGTCTAATATTTTGGCCTAATGGACTAATACGACAGTGGATGGAGTTGGTTTTTGGTGTTTTTATCCAGGGATTCTTGCGGTTTTTAGCGCCTTGTCACCCGTTTGTAACTTTGGACAAGTATTTTTGTCATCCAACATATAGGATAGGTCACCAATCCATTATGCATGCTTGCATCATCCTATGACTTCCACTCATATGCCTTAGGTACGAACCCATTTAATAGCGACACAAAACCTTCTATCTGCAACTAGAGGTGTCGTTATTGAATGGTAGATACTTACCAAATATGGGTACCCTAGTTAGATCCCCTGCTCCATTCGATGCCCATGCATAGATTTTTTTCCATAGGATCGGGAGTCCCTTGTAGCTAATACTTGACTTTATGTTTGAACCTCATTTATTGCTCATAAGCATGCTGACCTGTACCTAGAGGACTCCCAATGAGTCTGGTTTAAGCTCTTTTCCGACTCTCTCAAAAAGCGAAAATATTACCGAGTGAACTTGTCTCTTTCACACTTGTAAATTGGATTTGAAAGGACGTCTATTTGGTGTAATTTTACCCATTTTTCAAACCAAGTAGACTAAGATTACGAAAAAGGACATTTTTGGCATTAAGTTGTAATTGGATCTCATTCTCTTACTTGTAGTGTTGAGCCTATTGTTGGTTCTCTCTTTGGCATTATAAGCCTATCACCTCAGGAATTTGCATCATTAGCCAAGCAAAGCCTTGTTTATATCCTTTTCATCCTGACACCCTATACACAAGAGGGAAGCTTCCCCCGAGTGTCCATCTCCCACATGCACCTCCTTGTATTGAGCATAGGTATGTTGCACCACTGTAACTAGTTTCTTACTTGTGACACTCGTTTCCTCCTCTGTATCATAGCATTCATTTGACTATGAAAAAAAAAAAAAGATGGGTGGAGAAGGAATATTATCTTATATTAGTAGCAGTCGTGTCGACTTTGAATAGAGCACAAAACTTTTGAGTCCACTTGTAATCAAAATTTTGGGTTTAGCATGACCTTAGCAAGATGATCTCTTTACTTAGAGTTTACTCCCTCAACTAGTTACTCTTTCAGTCCCTATGGAGAGTTTGATTGATGCCTCCTGCATCTCAAATTTTCATCATTGAGTCTATGCTGCAAGATTCTTCCATATGTCTCATGCTCTTGTTCAAAGGATGTCTATCAACCTATGTCTGCCATTCCTAAAAAATCTTGACTTTTCATGTCGGCTATACCCTTAATATGTCTCAGAATTACATGAAACTGTGGTCCTATCATGCATCCTAGTCCTACTTTCATCATTGGTAGGTAACCTTGAACCCAACAGTCGACATTCCATCATTGGTCGTTGACTGGGGGGTTTCCCTTCTGTTCGACAATAAGAAATCTATTGACACAGTGGGATTCGTGTAGTGTCTTGGATTCCATTAGCCTTATTGGTGGTTTCCTTGCCTTTGTCAACAATTTTCCTTATTGGCTGCTATTCAGAGTGTCTTTTTCATGTTCTTCTTACATTTGGCACACGTGAAAGACACATAGGGTTGTTGGTTCGTGAACATGTACTTCATCTGATTTCCTCCAAATCATTAATCTCCTACTTTGTACCTCGTGTTGAATTATGAGCGATGCCTCAATGCTCTCCTTTAAATGGGTCTTCTTCCATCGAATTAAACCCATCTACTATGGAAACGAGACCTAGAGTCCTATGAGTACCTAGAGGCTTGTAGTCATTAGTGGTAGGTTCTCCCTCCATCAACAACTGGGAATACATCAATGTCCCATGATCGATGGATTCTTCAAGTGTTTGACCACGACACCTTTATTTACACTTGTAAGAATGTACTCGGTGCCTTGATACCTACTTTCATTATCGGTAGGTTGTATCACGTTTGTTAACGGTATACCTTAATGATGGGTAATCAAACGAAGTCTCATTTTGTTCGACCTCAACTCCTTTATTCACATTATGTAGACTTTTACCTTTGGCGGATCGTGTAGAAGACTTGGAGACATCAATTTGTAGTCGTAGATTTCTTGAGCTATTGCTATCTGTCATTGGACCAGTACCTATGTGACTTCAGTGATCATGGGAGATCAGATTTTACTCTATTGTATACAAATATCTTCAGATTGATTTTGAGATTGGTTTTACTGGGCCATGTTAGTGACTATGATAGCCTTTGGAATATAGCCACCTTTGTATTCCCTACTCATAGCCATGAACAACTGTTTGGTATATTTTCACATGGATCTGTAGTGTAATTCAAATTGGAAACCATGTGTTCAAAGTCAGTATAGATTGTAATATTCTCATGAGCAACTATTTCTTCCAGCTGGGTCTCCATTACTCCACTTTTGGGTATTATAATGTATTTTGGCCATCGCAGATACTCCTCTGACCTCACATATTAGGGGGCATCTGTTATAGCAAGATTTGCCTCACCCTATGCAAATGTGATTAGAAGGACTTTTTCCATTTCCCTATGCAAACTTGAAGTCCCTCTTTGCAAATACTAGAGTTAAAAATAATATTTTTCCACATATACACCCCCCAACTATTATACAACATGCATATACATTGTTTGCACCATTACAACCCGCGTACATCGGGTTTTGTGCCCATAATTAAAAAATAGTGTCGGGTTTTCATATCACGCCATGGGATCCATGATCCTTGACCTTCCACATACTGCAAACATTCTGACTCGACCCTTCATTTCCATTTGAAAGCTATAAATGGGCCATATCTAATCTATGGAAAAGAGGAGATCAATTCAACTTTGAGAGAAAATTTACTCTGGAGAAATTATTCACTTTATATTGAGTCTGCATCCCTTTGTCCTTTTAAGTTTGAACACATTGTTCATCCCCCAAGCTCTTCCCTACTTGATTGAGAACCTCATTGTCTCTCTTATATGAGCTTGCCTTTGGTGGAGGCCCAACTATAAGGAACTTAGTTTCTCGGTTCTAAACTATGCTAACATAGAAGTTTGTAATTCATTCACTTATGTTGATTATGTTTTAATATAAATACTCTTTTCTCGTCTAATTAGTATCTTGCAAATATTTTAATTGTTATTCCATGGGAATATTTGTTATGAATGTTGATGGATTATGCTATTGAATGTGCTAACTTTATATATTACCATCATATGCTTGTGTTTCTTGGTTGTTGAGGACAAGTTGTAGGTGTATTGCTTTGAGTCAAGTGCTAAATGGTGGAATTCATTGAACGTCTGGACGAGGTAGGCACTTTATTTTCTCTTGATAGCATATTTGTTTACATAGCATAACTGGGATTAGAGTTGATTTTTGCAGTCATTTCCATCTGTTTTGGTTTACCCCTTTCCATAGAGAGATTTTCCTCGTAACACGAACCTGCGGTACTTACATACAACATCTAATAGTGTCTCACAATGATAGGCCACGGGGTGGCCGTGCCTAGTGAGAACAGTGCCCACATCATAGTCTAAAGCATCTGTCTCGATCTCAAAGGGTTGTTGCAAGTCCGGTAGTGAAAGTATTGGGGCTGAGCACAAGCGTTGCTTCAAATCATCGAACGCTTGTTTTTGGGACCAACCCCACACAAATTTTTCCTTACCACCACCCCTCATTACTTGGCTGAGGGCCCATGAAATATGGGAGAATCCCAACACAAACCTGTGGTAGAAATTGGTGAGGCCCAAGAAGCTCCGAAGCTCAGTGAGTGTGGTTGGGGCTGGCCAGTCACAGATGACTTTGATACTGGATGGATCCACATGTACACCATGTTGATCAACGATGTAGCCCAGGTAATGGACCATGTCCATGCCGAAGAAGCATTTTTCCAAGTTGGCCTATAGCTTGTGCTGCCATAAGGTGTGCAAAACATACTAAATACGTTGCAAGTGTTCTGTCCAAATATTGTTGTAAATGAGAATGTCATCCAGATACACCACTACAAAAGTATTGGTGCATGGTCAAAGGATATCATCCATCATCCTCATGAAAGTGGCTAGAGAATTTTTCAAGCCGAAGGGCATGAACAACCATTTGAAAAGACCTTCCTTTGACTTGAAGGAGGTCTTCCATACATATGTCTATTCTATTGGGACCTGGTGGTAGCCAAACTTCAGATCAATCTTACTAAATTATTTTTCCCCTGTGAGCTGATCAAGGAGGTCGTCGATTTGAGGAATCGGGTACCAGTTTCTGACTATGATTTTATTCAGGGCCCGATAATTAATGCAGAGTCGTTAGGTTCCATATTTCTTCTGTACCATCACAAGTGGGCTCCCACAAGGTGATGAGTTGGGATAGATGTCCCCCTCGTGGACCAGTTCTTGGATCTTTTGCTTGATCTCCTCATTCTCTAACACAGAGAAGTAGTACACTGGCCCATTGGGTAGCGGTGTGCTAGGGGTCATATCGATGGGGTACTTGACCTGACAGTGAAAAGGTACCTCGCTAGGTGAGGAGAAGATACCCGAGTATGCTTCCACGACCTTATCTACTTACTTCTACTATGTGGAGAGGTCGTCCATAAAGACCTTGGATTTGGCTATTATATTTCGCTCATTTTGAGAGAGAATCATGAAGAAGACAAACTTCCCCAACTGAGAGATGACCTTCATGCATTTCTTGGCAGAGATCAAGGAAATAACACTAGGTGGAACTGGCTCCGATATCGTGTACAAATTCTAATTAAAGGTAATAATAACACTGCGAGGCCTAGAATCATATACAACATGGAGTTTCCATAAATATGGTTGGCCCAAAATAACATTATAAACTTTGAAAGGGGAAACATCACATAATACCTCGTCTTTGAAGGGATTGATGTGGTATGACAGGAAACATTGTTGGCTAAAGCGGATGTTGCTTCCTTGGTGGAGCCATCCGATGGCGTAGGGCTGTGGGTGCGAGTAGCTAGAGAGGTAGTGGGGGGGCCCAGAGGGCCCATAGTGATAATAGTGGAGGCCATTCAATGTAAGGTGGACTAGGTCCACTATATTATTAAATAAGGCCCACTATGGTAGTTAGATATAATAAATGGGTAGTTAGATATAATAAATGTAAGGGGACTTCTTAGAAGGTTCTACTTCTAGAAGATTCCTCCTCTAGAATGTTCTTAGGTGATGGTAGCACTATATAAAGGGGTTTAAGCAATGTAATGGGATATGAAGAGAAATATTGTATTTGGAGCTGAAGCTCAATAGGAGGATGCCCCCTCAAAGAGGCAAGTGAACAGAAGATGATCCCTTCCATAATATGATTCATTGTATGGTGTTTCCCTACCCTAATGGTTTGATAGTAATAAAATAAATTTTTCATATTGTTATTCTATATCTATTGTGGTGATTTTGTATTAAGTTCTTTGGTTCTTAACAATTGGTATCCAAGCACTTTCCTTGGCCAAAGAAGGGAATAAATGTTTTTCTCTTCTTGCAGAAATTTCTAGGGAAGAAAAAGAGGGTGGCTCACTTCAGGTTCATATATGAAGATTTATGACATGATTTTGGAAAAAAAAATTGGGTATTTTAATTTCTCTCAAAACAATACCCAATTTCAAAAAACAAATCAGCTGAAACGGAGTCCGGGAAGTGAAGTTATGAGCATTTTAAATTCAACTGTTTTTCAGGGTTTTTTTTCCGAAAAAACCGCGATTTTCTGTTGTAATTTATTGTTCTATTTTTTTGCGTTTTTCTTGATGGGAACGGAACTGTAGAGTTCATAAATTTTCATAGGGTGCTCAGATGGATATTTCTTCTCAAACCCTCAAAAAAATTATACAGATTACTGAAGCATTCAAAGCCCAATTGTTTGACACATTGGATGACAGATTGGATGACTTTGTAGATGGCCTCATAGACGGCCCAAATGATAGTTTTCGTAGTATTCAAGATTCATTGTATAGAATGCAAGAGAGATTTATTATGGCGGACCTCGGGGATGAATATAATCAAGAAATATATGCTTGGTATGATTTTGAGGCTGATTGCGATGATTGATATATGGATAGTTGTCATTTATGGGATGACAACCACTTCCATATTTTATTTGATGACTCTACTCCACCTTCTATAGAGAACATAAATGTCCCACATCAGTAGCTATTTATGATTACCAACGTCCATTCTGCATATTCTACAATGGTATTGTTCCTTCCAGATTCAACTTTGACCCTTTCCCACTATGTGGATGGATATTGTTATTTGGATCCACATGATAGCTGTCAGTATTGGGAGAATCATTTTCAGTTGGTTATTGGGTGCCGATATATTCCATGTGGAGTTCACATGAGCACTTGGACATGGGACCCTGGTTTACAATGACGGTTGGACTACTTCAGCATGGTGGCTTTGATTTCTCATTGGGACCCTGGTTCTCTAGTCTACTTCAACACTATGGTCCACACTTATCCATGGGACCCTAGTATATGGTTGTACATCAAGCATTGAGGACAATGATTTCATAAGGGGGATGGAATGTAAGGTAGCTAGAGAGGTAGTTGGGGGGGTGGGGGGGGGCAGAGGGCCCATAGTGATAATAGTGGAGGCCATTTAATGTAAGGCGGACCAGGTCCACTATATTATTAAATAAAGCCCACTATGGTAGTTAGATATAATAAATGGGTAGTTAGATATAATAAATGTAAGAGGACTTCTTAGAAGGTTCTACTTCCAGAAGATTCCTCATCTAGAATGTTCTTAGTTGATGGTAGCACTATATTAATGGGTTCAAGCAATGTAATGGGATATGAAGAGAAGTATTGCATTTGGAGTTGAAGCTCAATAGGAGGATGCCCCCTCGAAGAGGCAAGTGAATAGGAGACGATCCCTTCCATAATAGGATCCATTATATGGTGTTTCCCTACCCTAAGGGTTTGATAGTAATAAAAAATATTTTGCATGTTGTTCTTCTATATCTATTGTGGTGATTTTGTATTCAGTTATTTGGTTCTTAACATTGTCGGAATGGTGAGTTGCTTGACAACCTTTGCTGCGATGAGGTTCTTTTGGCTACCTCTATCAATGATGAAGTGCAACGGAGTACCCTTCACCTAGATCTGTGAATCAAAAAGGTGCTCGCCTTCCTATGGATCGTATGGTTCACCGGGCTGGAGCTTGGTGGTAGCAATGGTAGCACTAGGTTCTGCATCAATGATCCGTCTCCCCCTTTCTGGTTCCGACTCAAAGTCAGAACCCGCATATGATTCAGAGGCTTTCACCTTAGCCACCAATGACTGCTTTGAGAAGAAATCAATAGTGTTATGCCAGGGGCTCTTATGGAAGTCGCACCACTTTCCGATATATTTGTTTTTCTTTTCGGTGTCCTTCTTTGCTTGTGGCCTGGAATGATTGTCTTGAGGCAGTCCATATTTTCTCTTTCCTTTGTTCTGCGAGTTGGGGCCGACCTTTCTTGGCTTTTTTTGTGAGGGGTTCCCAGGCCCAAATTTCTGCATCTCTTGTTTGAGCTTCTGCTCGATCTTGATAACATATCAGTAGGCTGCACCCAAAGATGAGATGTCCATAAACTCCATTTTGTCCTAGATGTATCTATGTAGATCGCCATGATACTTGAACACCAGATGTCACTCAAAATCTTTGATACCTAGATTTGTGCGCAAGGTATGGAAGATATTTGTGAACTCGGGCACTGCTTCATCTCTTTCTTGCCGCAATCCGGTCCATTTTGTATACAGGTCATTATAACTTCCAATAGGGTAGTATTGTTCCTTAATAGCATCCATGAAGGACTCCCAGGTGAACGCGACTGTAAATAATGAGGGTTCCTCTATTTCCTTCTACTCACAAAACGTTTCCCACCAATCTTTGACATGGGGAATGAATTTGAGGAGCACAAAAGTAATATTTTCTCTATTCGAGAAGTTATGGACAGAGAAATACCCTTATAGAATATTCAACCATTTTTCTACAACATCTGCGTCTATTTGACCTTCAAATATAGGAATATCAAATTTGATTTGTACCTTGAAGGGGGCGACGCCTCCATTTGAGAAATATGCGTCGCTTGTTGGTAGTCGCTGAAGGATTTGCACAAAACTATCCATCATCTCGTTCCTCTGTAGTGTGAGAGATTCCTCAAGAAATTTTTTGAAGGGATCTCCTATCCCATCGTCTTTCTTTTCTCCCACCATGAGAGGTTTCTTGGGTGTGCGAGAGATTTTTTCCTCAAGAGAATCAAGCTCGAGACCCAATTCTTTGTACCTTTACCTCGTTGGGGAATGCATTAAGAACGACAAGGAGAAAACCGCTCTGATACCACTGATCCAAATTTTATGAGCGGAACAAAATGAATACATGTTTTTTATCAAAATATGATTAACACAGAATAACATATATACAAGAAAATTGGTTTCTATTCAATAAGGAAATAAGTTGAAACTGTAAAATGCAGCGGAAAACAAGCTTGCTAGAATGGTGACGGCTTATCTTTGAAAAGAGATGTGATGACTGTGCTCATTTGCAAGAAGATGATTACAATGAGGATCTCAAGGAATTTTTACAATAAACAAGAATGTCAAAAACCCTAGACATCCAAAAACCTAACCCTAGGAGATGAAGTGCCAAAAGTCATGTGAGCCCCGTTTGGGTAAGTTAGTACATCAACTTCCCGAGGTCGTAACTTTTGCATACGATCTCTGTTTTAGGCGCACGATAGCCCGTTGGAAAGGTCTATAAGAGGAATACAAATGTTTAATGTGGCGATCATAATACATGGTGACAGTGGCGAGCCCTAAAACGTTGTTTAGGGCCTCAAAACGACCCCAAAAGTTAGGGACCCAAAAACTAGGAAAAAACTGCCGAACTGGAAAACTGCCAAAATGAGCTAGTTGGAATAGGTGGTAGGCCACCAAAATATGTCTGGATCACCCGAGTAGTATCCTAGAACCAACAGGGTTTGGGGAAATGCCTCGATTTTGTTTTTTTTTTGTTTTTTATTATTTTAGTGTTTTCACTATTTTTAGTGGTTTTCTAAATTAATACTGAATTAAGTGATTAGGGTTTTGGTAGCTTTGGAATACCTAAAATTGTGTATATATTGTATTGAAAATGGTGAAATTGATACAATGAAGAGTTGAGAGGTGAAACACCAAGGAAGACTGGTTTTATCCCAGTTAAGGGATTCCAACGTAAATATCTGTGTACTATGCATATGCACCATTGATTAATTTTTGGTTTTCTTAAGAATTTGTATGCATTTCTTTACTTGACATGTTTAAAAATTATATGTGGTTTTAGAGAATGTTTTTTCTCAGGGGGATGCCTTTGTTGTTGAGGGTTTGGCTCGATCTTGATAGATCAATTTTATCTTGGGTCTGTGATAAACCCAGGTTAAGTGGAAGCTTTGCAGTGGTGATTCGTGTGTTGAAAGAGAATGGTGAGCAGTTCCAGAATCGATATTGAGAAGTTCAACGATAAAAAAATTTGAGCTATGGAAGCTCAAGATGGAGGACCTTCTTGTAGAAAAAGAACAATGGACCATTGTGGATCCTGGTACACAACCTATTGGTACACAACCTACTAGTACAAAAACTACTAGTACACAATACACTATTACACAAACTACTAATACTCAATATACTAGTATGTCTAAAGAATATTGGGAGAAGATGGATAGAAGAGTAAGGAGTATGATTCGAATCTTCCTAGTAGATTCAGTGTTAGTGAATGTGTCGGGAGAATCTACAAGCAAGGAACTATGGGAAAAGTTGGGGAATTTGTATGAGTCAAAGTCCTTAGTAAACAAGTTGTATCTTCGAAAGAATCTGTATCATATTAGGATGGAAGATGGATATTCTATGATAGATCTTATAAATTCCTTTAATACTTTGGTAAGTCAACTTCTCTTTGTTAATACTACGCTTGCAGAAGAAGATAAGTGTATTAATTTGTTATGTTCTTTGCCACACTCTTGGGATAATCTAGTTGTAGAAATTGGTAGTACAACACAATATGCATTGAAGTATGAGGATGTAGTTTCATCCTTTTTATCAGAAGAGACGAGGAGGAAAAGCATGGATAGTTATAACACATATGATTTATTTGTAAGAGGTCATCCCCAAGATAGGAATACAAATAAGTCTCCAGGGGGGGAGATCTAAATCTAAAGGTAGATATAAATCCCTAGGAAAATATTTGAGGAAATGATGGAAATGTGGTAAAGCTGGACATTACAAGAAATATTGTAGGTCTAATAAAGTTGATAAAGAAAAGGGATCTGATGATGCCTCTTCCACAGAGGAAAAAAAATCCACAGAAGAAGGAGGTCGTGTTTACCTAGCATCTAGAGGTACACATGCATATCATGATGTGTGGTTGATAGAATCAACTGCATCATTTCATATGACTCCTCACAAGGAGTGGTTCAGTAAATATGAAAAGTATTATGGTGGTGATGTCTTCCTAGGAGAAGACTTGACAATCAAAATCATGGGACATGGAAGGGTTAAGTTGTTGCTGAAAGATCGAAGGATTATAACTCTCCGTGGATTTTTTCACATTCTGAATCTATCCAAGAGCCTAATATCTATAAGTAAGTTGGATGATGCACGTGTGGATACTTTATTGTGAAAGGGAACTTTCAATATGGTCAGAGGAGAAATGGTGTTGATGAGGGGATTTCGATGTGGAACTTTGTAAATTTTTTGGGGAAGAACATATACTGGTGGGTGTAATAGTTATGTTGTCCCTAAGCAGAGAAATAAAGAATACAAAATCCATACTGTCCCTGGAAAGAAAAACATGCTATGGCATCAAATACTGGGACGTATTGGAGAAAGGGTCTCCGAACACTACACGATAATGGTATGGTTGAAGATATCTCTAATTGCACCCTGGATTTTGATTTCTGTGAACATTGCATATATGGTAAACATAATCTAGTGAGATTCCCATATGGTGCTACAAGAGAAAAGGGGGTCTTAGAGTTGATACACAGTGATGTGTTTGGACCTATGCCTATTCCATCAGTAAGTAAATATGTGTATTATGTTTAATTCATAGATGATTTCTGAAGGAACACATGGTTTATTTTCTTAGGAAGAAATATGAGGTATTTGGTAAATTTAAAGAGTTTAAGGATCTGGTAGAAAAATCAGACAGAGATGAAAATAAAGGTGTCGATGACAAATAATGGTGGAGAATTCTGTGGGAATAAATTTGAAGGTTTTGTAAGAACTACAATATAGCAAGGTAGAAGACTACTCCATACACGCCTCAACAGAATGGGGTTGCAGAAAGGATGAACATGAAGTTGATGGAAAAATAAACGAGCATACTCATTGGTGCCAGGTTAGGACAATAATTCTGGGTAGAGGTAGTGGGTACAACATGTTACCTGATAACTAGATCACCCTCATAAACATTGGTGGAAAAAACTCGACATGAGGTATGGATTGGTAATAAACCCTCACGTGAACATCTTAGAGTATTTGGTTTTCATGGTCATGTACATATTCCAAAGGAAAATAAGAGTAAGTTGGATAATAAATATGAAAAGTGTATCTTTATTGGTTAAAAAGATGGTATGAAAGGTTATAATATTTGGAACCCATAAACTAAAAAGACTTTTTACAGTCAATATGTTGCTTTTAGAGAGGTTAAATATGTTCCCAAAGAGGAATTCCTACCAAGGAAAGAAGAACCTAAGAAAATAGAGTTTGAGTTGGATGATGCAAAATCTAAATCAACAAAAGAAGATGAATAAGAAGAAGAAGAACCCCATACTCCAGTATTGAGGAGATCAATGAGGGAAAGAAGGAAACCAGAAAGGTATAGTCCACCTCATTTTTGTGATAATTTTTCTTTAGCTGTTACTGATGATGATCCCAAAACTGTTAGGGAAGCACATAGGATTGTAAACTCTAGAAGAGGCCATGGTTGAAGAAATGGATTCCTTGGATAAGAATAAGGCATGGAATCTAGTTGAGTTTCCAACTAGAAGAAAGTTCAATGTCAACAAATGAGTGTTTAATAAGAAGCTTAATGCAAAAGGAAAAGTGGAGAAATACAAAGCTCGGTTAGTAGAAAAAGGTTATTCCTAGGTAGAGGGAATTGACTTTGGTGAAATTTTATCTCTTGTTTCCAAGTTAACTTCTATTAGATTTCTTTTATATGTTGCTACTGCTTTTGATTTTGAAGTAGAACAGATGGATGTGAAGAAAAAATTCCTACATGGAGATATGGAAGAAGAAATCTACATGAAGAAGCCATAAGGCTTTGCAATGAAGGGAAAGAAAGAGTTGGTATGTAAGCTACATAATTCATTGTATGGTTTGAAGCAATCACCTAGGATGTGGTACCGAAAGTTTGACACATACATCCTTGGACTAGGATTTGTGAGAAGTAGGGTTGATCATTATGTATATTCCAAGAATATTGATAATCACTTCATTTATGTAGTGTTGTATGTCGATGACATGTTGCTGGTAGGAAACAACATGGATGTAATCAAGGAGGTGAAGCTGCATTTTTCCTCAAAATTTGACATGAAATATCTCTGTGTTGCTAAATTCATTATGGGAATGGAGATTAAAAGAGGTTGAGCAAATAAGAAACTCTAGTTGAATCATAGAAAATATGTTGAGGCGATATAGGATACACGATGTTCATTATTTTGATCATATTTTTGTATAAGGACAACAAAAATTGCTTGTTCTGTCAAGTTCGTGTAAATGATAAATTCCTTATTAAAGTCTGATTTTGCCATGATTTCTGCATGGGTGAAAAGGACTAAAAGAACATATTTAATCTCACCTATCGTAGATTGTTGTTGATTATTACAGGATAACATGCTTCTCACATTTTCATTTGTACAAGAGATACCAAGTTATTCCATAATAATATTAGACATTACACTATATACAAACACAATCGCATTCGTTCCTCCACTTTGGCTGAACACTTAGACAAAACTAACCATCACATTTGTATTGAAGAGGCCAAAATTCTTGCTAGAGTAGATCACTATAATAATACGAAATTTAGGGAATCCATCGAAATTGAAAAACAACCTAACCTAAATAGAGATGATGGTTGGAAGATTAGTCAGAATTAGATCCCAACCTTGTCCACTAGAATTAATTCTAGGTAATAATGTTGAAATATTTTAGGTTTTCCATTATATAATGAGTCGACTCTCTAATAAAACTTAAACCTAATTTTTCATATAAATAACCTATTATTGATCATATTTTCTTCACATCTTTTCCTGATGATGGACCACATTGTTTTGGTATGAAACGTCAATTTGTAAACTGTTGCGATGAATCTGGAAGAATACCACCAAAGCACACAATGATTTAACATTGCACACTCATTTATTAGTTCTAACACTTTGTTTTTCATTGTATAGGTATGTTTGTTGGAACTTGATCTATGGATTATTTTTAGCATCAATAGTGTGCATGGTATAATACTTGGCCTTGGAACCCATGCATTCAACACACTACTTGCAAAACATTTCATGGGGATGTACTCTTCTTCATAATTTGCTTTCTTGTCTTTGTCAATCTTTTGAACCCCACCCCGATCTCCTGTCTTGGCCAATTGTTGGCCCTTGACTAGGTTTTGTGGAAACACTGGTCATGTTTGACCAATTTTGGGACTTCGACAGGCTGGTCAAAGATGGAGCGCCAGGCGAAGCAGATATCGTGGGATCTCGCCACCTTTTGTAGACTTTTTGGGTTTAAGGTTTATCTAACGGGTATGGGATGTCGGCCCATGGGTCTTACCCATGTTTAGGACCCTTTTGTAAAGTATAAATAAGTAGCTAGGTGATTTAAGAAAGAGTCAGTTGTAAGTTAATGGCTTAGTGGTAATGTTGGCTTTGTGCATACTGTGAGTTAAGACTTGCAGAGTTAAGTGCAAGTTATTGTAAGAGGCTTTGTGTGCAGTCTATGTAGGGCTTTGTGCTGTGACCTCACTTAGGGAAGGAGGATCTGGTGAAGTGCGCGCAGATACCCTGTCCTATGTAGAGTTGGTTTTCATACTCTGTGCATGTAAGGATATTGACAGGAGATAATAAAGAGGACAAAGAGTTGGTGGATGTAGCCCCATGCTTGGGGTGAACCACGTATATCCTATGTTATGGTGCTTTGTGCTATGTTGTTCATGTGTTGATGTGGTTTATGCTAAGTGTTGTAATCTTATACATGTTAGATGCATCTGATGTAGTAGATTAGTGCTTAATGTCATGAATGAATGCTAAATCTGATCTATTTCTATGTGCTAAGTGCTTGAATGTGTTAGATCCTATTGAATACCGTGTTGTTTTGTAATTAGGGTTTTACCTGCGATGTGAATAAGGGTTAAAGACTAATGAATGTTAATTTCTAAGTTCTCTGTTAAGCATTGTGATCACAGATCTGTGTCCCAGCTAGGTTGTAGACACTTGAGTCCTACAACCCCCCCTGCCTCTACCTCGGGTGAGACTTCATCTACTTCACATGTGTTTTTGAAAGGGCCGGTAGTTAGGGTTTTGTTGGTGCATTGTTGTAGTGTTGAACCATGGGTATGCCCCTGTGATAACAAATGGTTCCATTGTCGAGACCTGAAAGTGTGATTGCTGGGAATTGAAGAAAAGAGAAAGCTTTGTGCGTAGATCTGTTGCCCTAGTGCGCAATACTCTACTAGACTTGTGAAGCTCTGTGCTAAGAAGAGAAGCCCGATTTGAAGAAAAGAGGTAATATATTAAAGCTTTGTGCTCTGATAGAGGTAAGATAAGTGGAAATTTATGTTTCGAAAGAATGGATCTAGGTATGTTTAACAGATTTGGTCCTAGTCTAAAAACTAGGGCACAACTAGAAGAAAGAAGATATGATATGAATATATCTGATAGAAATAGTGAAAGATATGTTATTCCTATGCATAGAAAGAATTGTTGGAATAACAAGTGGATGCAGGATCCTAGAAAGAATTTTTTGCAGGTCCACCACTGTGATCCTAGTGCGCAGTACATGAAAGGTTGGGGATCATTTAAAAGAAAGAGAGGATTAACTCTTTGTTATAGTTGCAGAAGACCGAGACATCTTGCTAAGGAATGCCCTGATAGAAGTCCTATTTGCCTTTATTGTAAATCTATTGGACATGAAGTTTTGGATTTCCCTAGAATGATTGGTAAAGTTGAAAAGATGAACATGAGACAAGAAAACCATGAGGAAGGCCAAGAGACTAAGAATATGCTAAAGAACTAGAAAGAATCAGAGGCTATATTATTGTAGATGAAAAAAACACTGAATGATCACACAAACATTAGTTTATCAGAGATCTTAAGAGAGAAAGAGTGCATAGAAACAAGAATAGGAGACTTCGACATAGACTGTGTATTGGATGCAGAAACATAGGTAAACATTATGACAGAAAGTACTTGGGAAATTTTAGGAAAACCTGTTATGGTTCCTTCATTGGGAGGAATAGGATTTTTTAAAGGAAATCTGATAACCCTATGTGGAAGACTTGCCCATGTACCTATGATTTCTCATGGAGCATCGACAAAAAAATAATTCGAGGTCATTAAGTTTGTTGAGAACAACGTTCCTTTTTCACTTTTGTTAGGAAAGACTTGGATTGAGAAAGATCGGATCCAAAGGAAAGAAGAAGAGGAAGCTATAGAATAGAAAATGAAAGAGTTAAGGGATTTCATGGCTAGGACAATAGTGTGCTTAATAGAAGAACATGAGGACAAGTCGAAGCAACTTAGGGCTAGAGATCAGGCTATTGAAGTTGAAGCAACACAGGAATATTTGAAGAACCTATCCATACAGGAAAGTAGAACACCTACTCCAAAACGAGAAGAAGTATTACCCTTGAACCTTGTGAAAGATCCTCAGCAATGCGAAGTTACTATGCCAAGAGGAGATAAGAACAAGAATGGAAAAAGGAATCCAGAAATGTAGATCACAATAAAGAAAGCCAGAAAACTCAGTAAGAAGAGAGTAAAGCTAGAAAAATTGTAGGAGGTTCCAGAAAGGACTTCGCCGAAGGAAGGTTTACATAACTCGAACCTTGTCGGAATAGAAGAACAACGCAGATTGGCACTTTGCCACGGCGGAGAAATATGACCATTGGAGGTGTCCTGACCGTTAGAAAGACGCTCCAGAATGGCTAGAAACGAAGTTATTGCTGGAACATTTTCCACTAGACCATTGGGACCGCACCATAATGGATGGAACTGCATGGATTGAGGCGTTCCTACCCGTTGGAGGGATCTGTTACAATGTTTTCTATTTATCCCTTCAAATGTCTTACTGCGGACTCTTTTGCAAACAATGATTATTCGAGCCCATAGAGAGCTGACTATTATCGCGCTGTGCTTATTGAGACCTCACCACCCGTTCTATTACCTTTAGTGTTTGGTCACCGACTTGAGATATCTGATCTCAAGCATGCATTTCAGACGACATTAGCACAGTAGAAAATTCCATCGAAGAAATCCTAATAGACCTCGTGGCTGAGAAGGTGATGTTCGTAGGTGTACAAGCTTCATCAACGCGAGGATTGGAAGCATCCCCATCGACTGTGCAACATCGGTCTAGCTGACCCGCTGCTAAGAAACATAGCAAGCATCGTGATGACTTGGCGAATGCGAATCTCATCCCATCAATATTTCCTGACTACATCCCACCTCTGGTCGACGTGGTGAGTCGTGACAGTGTCTCGAGGGACTTCGACTACACATTGATTACTATGTACCTTCCAAAGGGGATACGCATAGTCAAACCGTAGTCGGAGAGGATTTTGATGTTGAATATCAACGACTATAACTTGGGAGATCGCAAGAACTATGGCATGATCGCACCATACAATTATTTGATGAAGACAAAGGGGAAGAAGTCGAAGATAATCCCCCAGCCATGGACCATGGACATCGCGAGGTCCACGATCCTCAATGTGATGAAGTTACCACACTTTGGAAGACATCAGGAGGTTAACGCGTGCGTTAAGATTCTGCTGTCATGCTTCCATGGTGGTTACCTATGGTTAGATAGGCACATCACAGTAGATTTGACGTTGATCCACCAGATCACCGGATTAAGAATGCAAGGACCAGACCCACAGGAAGGCTGTAGATCGCGCCCTCGCACAGACAATAAAATACACCTATGGCGATGTGGATAAGGGGAAGCAGGGCTATAAGGTAGCCTCCATCTAGAATGGTGCAGTGCACCTAGGTTTCCAGTTGATCACTGGTAAGCTCATCAGAAAGAATAGGCCAACGCAGGTCACGGGGTTTGTCGTCGACCTCACAGGTAAATGCGTTGAAGGGCTGCAAATGGATAGGGTAAGCTATCTTGTCAACTAGTTAGAGAAAGACTGTTGCGAAGCTCAGGATCAGGGCTATGATTTTCATTTCATTTGGTTGTTGATTCTCATCACCTTCATTGCTTGGAAGATGCCGGAAGGAGCGACCTTCCATGAAATTGAGCCGTCCGAACCACTAGCTGTGAAGTTCACTATGCTATGGTACTTGAGCGACATGGCAAATCAATGGAAGTCAAACGCGGTGTTCCACACCTATTATCTGCAGCTGAAGAGGGCTATTGGATCCTTCCCTCGCATGAAACCGAATATGCTGCATCAGTTCAGGTCATTCATGAAGTTCTACACAGATAGGCATTTTATATATATCATTGCACGCAGAGATGAACATAAAGAAGAGATCCAGTCCTATTACAAACTCACTGAGGAATATATAGAATAAATCACCAAGGAGTGGCCTGAAGAATTCCTGGTACTAGTCGACCACACATAACTGTCCAACGTCGACCTCATCGGAAGCCATGTCGTCACTCGAGAAGAATACGATGCACCCGACAATAGCAAGAAGAAAAAGAAGGAAGATGTGCAGGAACTGAACAACGCATCGGAGGAAACTGCGCCTAATTCACCTGGAGGAGGAGGAGGTGACGAAGTAGACAAAGAAGAGAAGGAAGGGGAAGAAGACAAGCAAAAGCATGGCGAAGTAACACCACCTAAATATCTCCTCAAAGAGACAAAGACATCCAATAAAAGAAAGGTTTCCCCAAAGAAACCTTCATCACGGAAGAAGTCAAAAGCCAATAAACCGCCATTTCATATTGTTCTAACAGTGGATGACATCGACCTTATCATTGCCACTGTGTCAGAGACCTCGGAGGATATCTTGCAGAGAAGCGAAGCCAAATAGGAAACAATGTCTTACAAGATTGAAGCAGAGCTTAAAGGAGTACAACAGGCTCTCTATTCGAGTCACGCAGTGTCTACTGCGCCACCACCATCAGAAGGAGTAGAGTTGGGAGATGAGCCTGCCGAGCTATGCAGAATAGCAGATGCAACAGAAGCTCTCCTTCGTTGTGTCTAGGAGGAAAAAGAACATGCCATAGAGGCCTTGAAGAAAGAAAAAGAGGAAGCCATAGAGCAACATTGGGTTGCACAACAAGAAAAAGATGACCTCCAGGTGAAGTTTGCAGAAGATAGAGCGTAGATCTAGAAGGAGAAAGAACAACTGCTCATAGAGCAGATGGGAGTTAAATAAGCAACCACCAAAGCACTTTGCTCTATGAAGGGCCTAACACAGATGGAAGAAGAAACAACTGAGAGCCAAGTGGGGAAGTTCGCTGAAGCCATTCAACAGCTCCAAGAACGAGTGGCAGAACTAGAATTGCAAGCTATGCCAAGCATTCCGCAGGAAGTGCTAGATCAGAGAGAAGAAACTTCCAGGACTGCAGTAAAAAGAATCAAGGCATTGGCCTTGGAATTCAAGCAACTCAGTAGTCGAAGTGCGCAGACCTATGAGTGCCTTGCAGAAGACCCAGAACTAAGGACACTGGAGTCACAGCTCCAGGAAGCGAAGCAGCAAGCAGCAATAGTGCAATCATAGTTGAAGCCACTCTCAACGGCTGAGAGGATGAAAAGGTCCCAGGAACAGCGCACGATTCACCAACAGGTCCATGCCATCCAGAGTAAAGTCATGGAAGTGACCCAGAGACTCCAGCCAGTGCAGGATGAAGCTTACACACTTTTTGAGGAGATTGAAGTACAAGGTACACAGCTAGAACAAGTGGTCACCACAGTGGAACAACGCTTGGAAGGATCGGTGAATGAGAAATTTATTCAAGAGTTTGTCGAGAAGGAGGCTCTAGCGAAGCAACAGGTTGAGGCCTTCGAGGTAGAGTTACCCATATCATAGTGACTCAGGACGAGTCACAGGTGAGTTTTGGGGGCATGTTGGCCCTTGACCAGGTTTTGTGGAAACATTGGTCATGTTTGACCAATTTTGGGACTTCAACAAGCTGGTCGAAGATGGAGCACCAGGCAAAGCAGAGATCGCGGGATCTCGCCACCTTTTGTAGACTTTTTCGGTTTAGGGTTTATGTAACGGGTATGGGATGTCGGCCCATGGGTCTTACCCATGTTTAGGCCCCTTTTATAAAGTATAAATAAGTAGCCAGGCAATGTAAGAAAGAGTTAGTTGTAAGTCGATGGCTTAGTTTTAATGTTGGCTTTGTGCATATTGTGTGTTAAGACTTGTAGAGCTAAGTGCAAGTTATTGTAAGAGGCTTTGTGCATATTGTGTGTTAAGACTTGTAGAGCTAAGTGCAAGTTATTGTAAGAGGCTTTGTGCATAGACTATGTAGGGCTTTGTGTTGTGACTTGACTCAGGGAAGGAGGATCTGGCGAAGTGCGTGCAGATCTCCTGTCCTATGCAGAGTTGGTTTTGATGCTCTGTGCATGTAAGGAGATTAACAAAATATAATAAAGATTACGAAGAGTTGGTGGACATAGCCCCACGCTGGGGGTGAACCATGTATATCCTATGTTATGGTGCTTTGTGCTATGTTGTTCATGTGTTGATGTGGTTTATGCTAAGTGTTGTAATCTTATATATGTTAGATGCATATGATGTAGTAGTTTAGTGCTTAATGTCATGAATGAATGTTAGATCTGATCTATTTCTATGTGATAAGTGCTTGAATGTGTTAGATCCTGTTGAATACTGTGTTGTTATGTAATTAGGGTTTTACCTGCGATGTGAATAAGGGTTAAAGACTAATGAATGTTAATTGCTAAGTGATCTGTCAAGCATTGTGATCACATATTTGTGTCCTAGCTAGGTTGTAGACACTTGAGTCCTGCAACCGACCCTGCCTCTACCTCTGGTGAGACTTCATCTGCTTCGAAGGTGTTGCCAAAAGGACCGATAGTTAGGGTTTTGTTGGTGCATTGTTGTAGCGAACCCTGGGTTTTCCCCTGTGCCAACACCAATCATTTGAACCCCACCTCAATCTCCTGTACTAGTGATTTACACCAACATATAATGTTTCTCCTTGGAGATTGAACTTCCTATGATTTGTACTATTAATTTCCATATGATAGCATGTGATTATTCCTTCTTGATTAAGGACATACCTTACCCTCATGTTTTTCCATTACTAATTTTCTCTCTTGTCCTCATTATTTTTGAAATATGTGGTTTTCATTGGGTTTGTTAGCCGAAACCTACCCTTATAATCAACTATCTTACTTGGTATACAACCTTTGCCCGAGCTACCACACTAAAATTAACTCTTGAGCATGGTTTTGAGGTGATTCTTGTGGATTGTGGAGAAGCACATCATTAACTACTAGTCTTCTATGCATAACAACTAAAATGTAACTCCACAACTGGTGATCTGTATTATTTTTGGCATGAAATGAGAGAAGAAATATAATAAATAAATGTACAGAGATATATCAGATATCCAATAATATAACATAAATATATTAGATATATAACCATAAACACAGAGATACAGTAATACACAATTTCTATTAATGAGCGAAATGTACAAAACTGTAGAAATAGAGAGTGAAAGACTCACTAGAATGGTGACGGCTTATCTCTGAGAAGAGATGTGACAGCTATGCTCATTCGCAAGAAGATGATGATGATCACAATGAGCCTCTAAATTCCTTTTTAACATAAAAAAAATCCAAAACCCTAACCCCGAAAGATGAAAAGCCAAGAATTTTGTGGACCCCATTTTGGATAGTTTGGTGTATCAACTTCTCGAGGCATAACTTTAGAATACGATCTCTGTTTGGGGCGCACAATAGCGCGTTGGAAAGGTATCAATGAGGAGCTTCATTTTGGGGGCTCAATCATGCCTTCAATGATCATTGAGGTTCTTGATCGCAAAAAAATGTCATTTAGGCCCTCAAAATGGCCCGGAAGTTTAGGACCAAAAAAAATGCTAAAAATAGTAAATTGCCAACAAACTGTTTTGAACCAGTTGGAATAGGTGGGTGGCCACCGATATCCACCTAGATCAACTGGTTTTTTCTAGATTATTTCTTATTTCTTGCTATAACATCAACTTTCCATTTTTGTTCGGTGAATTCATGACTCATATTAACCCCCTCTACATTCATCCCTACCATATATTGAATGACACCCAAGTTGTATGTTGTGTTATTTTGACTAATTTTCACCTTTTGTTATAATGACTAATTTTCACCTACTATTATAATATCTTATAGGATTGAGGAGCTCTTGCACTTGGGGTTTGAGTCTACCAACTTTACATGATTGTAGCATTCATGTTCTTTTAAAAAAAATATATGGTGCCCCACTTCACATAGGGTCATTGTCCAACTTTATTGATGGCCTGAGTACCATCCTTGAGGTTTGGTCGAACTTATGTTGATTGTTTCTTGGCTTCATTCCATTAATTCATGGATTGGATATTTTTCATTGGTTTTATCATCGACATCTAACACATGCATAATGTTGAATCATTATGTTACAACCAGATCTTTGAAGTACCCATATTTGGCATGTAAAGAGCTCTACTCGACCTGTATCTACTCTTGGTGCACTTATCACTAGGTCTCCACATGGTATGCAACATTACCACATCCTTTTACACATGTAACTGTTATTTCACTATATTTTGGTTTATTTTTCTTTAACCAAACATCTTAGCCCTCATCTATTTGAGTATACTATTTGTGGCCTCATGCTTACTATTCAATAGTGAATCAGTTTGAGATTTTACTTGTTATATTCAAGTATTTCCCATGCTCCTTATTTGTTGTGCACATTACTTGGGTGTCCTTATGTCCATTGTTTGACCTATAGATGATTAAATGGATTTTGCCTAAACCTCAGTTGGTCATGCATTTTTTATAGTTGTAACCCATGTATCTAAGTTTACTACTCTTGCATCTTTGTATATAGCCTACTCATTCTAGGTACTAGACATTGTTGGTATTAGGTCTCATCGTGAGCATAAAAAATATTGATCTAGTCCCTAGTTTTCACTGGTTGTTTACCGTCAAAGTTTTTAATATCCTTTTGCACCACTTTCTAACTGATAGGCTACTTCCTCATTCATATTATGTATAGGCTTACCATGTGTTTGTCTTATGACCAACATATTACACCTACCAAACCTAGTGTTGTTACCTATTTATTTTACATTTCTAAGATGTTGGCTAAGATTATTATAGCATGGAAAAGAGAAATTATTATGTCGAGAGAATATTCCTAAAAGGCCATTCACCCATGTCTTATTTATGTGACAAACATGTTGGCCTCATTATCAAATTGCTATTAAAGAAGGAATGTAATTCTTCCATTCTAAAGATGAGTTTGTTTGTATGCAAGCTACTCCAAATGCCCAAAACTTTTTGCTAAACACCTAATTGTCTTTCACTTGCACTTAAAATTTTAAGGATGAAAATTTATCTTAAATTGTAAAAGCCTTGGTGAATATTATTAATTCTTAATATGCAAATTATAAAAAGTTTAGCAATATTTTTGTAAAAATATTCAAATTTATAAGGATTTTATATAATTTCTATAAACTTTTGTTTAATTTTAAAGTAAAATAATTTTATCCTATAAAATTTGAGTAAATCATTTTAAAAAAAAATGAAAATTAACTTTTTCAAAAAACACATAGAATTTTATCCATGATTGAAATTTAACTCCTAAAACTTTCTCTGTTCACTTGCACCTTCCAACTCTTTCATTTATCTTTACCAATCAATACATTTGAATGCGCATTAATAAGATGTGCAACTTACATTAACTAATTCCTTGGGTTGAGTTATGATCTAGATAAGAAATTTAAATGGATTTTTTTTTTTTTTATCTTAGCTAAGCATGTGACCATCACAACCACTTCTTTACTTTATGTGGATGTATATGTTTTCATGGACTGTTTCTATTTTGAACAGAGTACACACACTCTTGGATATGTGGCCGTGCTTTGAGCACACCGCCATATATATTGGTTGGTTGGGAGGGCATTCTATTTTATTTTAATGTAACTTATGCTTTCTTTGTTCATTTTAATAATAAATGCATAGCCATTATTATACCTGCCACCCTGCCGTGGTAAATAGCATCCCAATTAGTTGAAGTTTGACCAATTATTTTTTTACTTTTCCAAAGGTCTTATTCGATAGGATGATTTATTTTAATTAATTAAAACTATTTTTTAGCTGATTAGTTATTGAAACCAATTTCTTATTGCCCAGCCGACGGTAATTGTAATAATTGATATCAATCTTGGTAAAATGTTACACTTTGATTTATTGTAGTAGTCTAAACATTTTATCTTTGGAAGGTTTTTGATCATTTTTTTCATTTGATTTTACAGGAAATTTGGTGATGAATGGTTGGATCTGTAGATTTGAGTGGCTAAGTTTGTATAATTCGAGTGTTCCAGGGGTTTTCAGCAAGTTAAATCCATTTATGTATTCAGAAAAGCAATTTAAACAACAGAAAATATAGATTTTATCCAAATTTACATTGTCTTATTCAGACCAATTCCTGCTAAAAAACCCAAAAATAGAACGCTGGTTAAACGCAGTATTTATTTCCTATAATAATGTTATATAATGTTGACATGTGATTCAATGAAATCTTTCTGAATTTATTCTCTATAATTAGCGATTTAAATTTACATAAGAATTTATTAATTAAAAAATTAATTATTATTAAATTAGAAATTTAAGCTTAATACAATAATTTATGCAATAATCGTACACGTCTTCTTTCAAAGCAATAATAGTACAGATAGTACATATCGATATTCAAAGCTAGTACATGCAATAATCCTTGTTTAATAATAAGCATTATTATTAATGCAATAATCGTAGAAATTTAAGCTTAACGATTTACCTAGTTCACGCAATAATCGTACAGAGAACACACTGCTTTGCATTGTCAAAGCATACAAATTTCTGATTTAACCACAATTTGTTTGATTTATCAAGGGATAAAGGAGGCTTACAGGGTTTGAGTTGTTTAATTTTTTTATTATTATTTCATTTAAGAAAGTAAAATATCATTACATGGGAATAAAGATATATAACTGAGTAAAATCTGTGGTGGGAAGGAAAAACGTTTTTTTAGGATGGTAGTCACCCACGATGAAGTATCTTTTGGCACGACCAAATTGGAGAACATTATGAATTTAACAGAGGGTGGTGCGGTGATAAGTGGAGTAAGGTGGTGAGATCCATCAATTCGGTGAAATTACAGAGATGTAAATATAGGTCAATTTGCTAGTTTGACCGTCAAACGAAAGTAACACTACCCAAATTGATCGACAGAAAAGCGTGTAATCCTGGGGGCGGTTTATACTAAGGTTTTTTTTTTAATGCAATATTCTTATGGCTTCCATGGAGGCTTTGTTGAGTTGATGGCATAATAAAACTGTTATGACATGTTGGAACCATGATTAAATAGGAGCTTTCAGTATAACAAATAGTGCATCTGGTTGTTTTGATGATGATGATGATGATTAACGTCCACTAAGATTTAATTGGTCTATCGAATTTTAAGAGGGTAAGTGATTACTTGTGATTTTTTAGAATTTTGTTTTTGTGCTCGAAAAGCATTAAGAGAAGCTTTCCAAAATCACCATACTTTTATTGAGTTAAGATCTTCAACAATGACTCTAAATCCTAAAAAAGTTTTCTACGTATATCTAAATTTGTTGTTGAATCATGGAAGAAATCTCTTGTTGCCCTCTTCTCTGTACAATGAATGAAGAAAAATGGGAATCGATTCGTTGGGGATGTCAAGCAGTCTTCTGAATAATTTGTTAAGCAGAGTCCCTCGTTGAGCTTCTTGTAAGTGAACCATCCTCCATGTGCTTACCATTTCTGATTTCATTGATTGTTGACATGATTTTGCATAACATTATGCATTTAGCCTTGCCTTATGGCTACGCAGGGATTGAATATATTTTGACGTGGCAGCAGTGATTAAGATATATAATTTATGTTATATTGCGTCCAAAGAATAAAGTTCGTTTTCACTATCATATGGAACTATCATAATTAACACAACTGGCTATCTTAATACTTGAATATCTTTTAATCAGATAGACGTGGTAATAAGTTAGTGAACACAGTAATTTTTAAACATATAAGATGTCTTTATAACAACTCGGAAGTTAATGGATGAAATCAGAGCCATTCATTTATTGTGAAGATTAAGAATATTCTAGGCATATTTAATCTCATCCATAAAAAACTTATTAAAAACTAAAAACCTATTAAATGTATTCATTGTCAATAGGTGTAAGCCTTTCAGCTTAAATATTTTAAGAAATTATCATAAATATTTTATGTAAAAATTGTAAAGTTCAAAAAATTATTATAGATTTTATAATAGAGTGTTCAAAGTTAGATGATAAAACCAAAATAATTAATTATATCAGATTTTCCTTATTTCATTTTTGCTCAAGCAATTTATAGACATTTTTTAATATAAAAAGTCACGTGACAGAAATATAGATGGGCATTTATTGGTATTATTAGTAGGGACTATTAATAAATGGTATTTAGTTGTTCTATTAGTTATGCATTGATAGCAACACTAACCATTTTAAACCAATGTTTTGAGAGCTCTATGTAATTTAGTAACTCAAATTTGATTTTCTATCCTAAGTTTTTAATTTGAGGTTGTATTTGGCTTCTTCCCGAGGCACAACCAATGTTTTGAGAGCTTTATGCAATTTCCTAACTCAGATTTGATTTTTATCTTGGCCTCTTTCAAAAGTTTTCAATTTAAATCTTATTTGGCCTTTTTTCGAAGCACAAGGAGAAGATATGCAAAGTAATTACTGCGTACATCTCATGAACTAATGCTATCTTTAATTATAGCATTCGTTTGTTAACATTTAATGTGTATGCTCTTCACTCCCTTGCGTACATCTCTTAGATGAACTAATGCTATCTTTAGTTATAGCATTAGTTTGTTAACATTTAATGTGTATGCTCTTCAGTCCCTTTTTAATGAGGTTCTTCAATAGGTTTACGTGCCTAGTAGCAGAGGCTCAACACCATGCAAGACTCATGTCAGGCTCAACACCATACAAGACTTGTGTTCATTAATTGATAAGGCCACGCAAGGCCATTCCATTTTCATGCCGACATCCCATCATCTAGTCTAACCCATTCCATCAATTACTCACCCTCTCTCTCACTTTGCACATGAAGGCGTAGGTGGAAATTGCAGCCTCCAGAATCTCAAAACACCACATATTTGTTGGTGCACTTCCTTCATGAATCTGCAAAAGAACAACAATAAGTCAAGTTTTCACTACAACTTTGAGGTAATCTGCAACATTTAGGTTTTAAGTTCTGTAAGTTCATATGAATCCGTTGAAGTATTGTAATTATTCAGTTTTTAATTTCTCATTTATAGATATTAAAAATAACATAAAAATAAATGCAATCTACCACAATGAAATAATGAATGTATTTAATAGAGACCATCTTTCATGCGCTTGAGAATCCCTATCCAAAACAACTAATATTCCTTACAATTCACACCATGTTATATTCTTTATTACTCTCAATTTATAACTTATGAAAAATAATGAACAAGATTTCTTACATAAACATTCCCCTGTGATTGATATTTCTTCCTTCTATTCAATTTGCTAGAGTACCTTTACTTTAATTATCATAAAGAAAATAAAAAGTCTTTGATATTTCTTCCTTCTATTCAATTTGCTAGAGTACCTTTACTTTTATTATCATAAAGAAAATAGAAAGGCTTTGAAACATATTTAGTATCAAACTATATATACTATTTAATGTAAACACGTTGTCTTATATAGATGACATAAACAATACTTAAAATATATTTAGCTTTCAAATTTACATAACCTGGAAATATCTTTAACCTTAGATGTTAATGTCACAATTTACGGATGACAAAATTGTAGGAAAAAATTGCGAAATACAAATATCTGTCAAGGATAAAATTCTACCTACTTGCTTCCTACAGGTTAGATCTTCATCTGCAAGCTTTTACAAGTCAGCTAGGTTCCTTGGGACACCTCCCATTAGAAAATAAGAAATTCCCCTATAGTCTTTAATATAAGTCTTTAATATATCTAAATGATAAAATGTATAGACTGCCCAATGTAGCATTATTTCTTGTTGCACCGGTACATATACAAAAATCTTCATGGATTGCTTATCTCTTTATATTCTGCTTCTACTAGAAGAACGTGCTTTATGCCTTCTTACCTTGGAAGGGACTTGTTGCTGGGCAACTTCCCTTGTTCAAAAAGTAGTGGGCTTCGCAAAAACGTCATGGAATTGATTGCAAAGTCAATATGCCAATTAGACTTTGCTTTATTTTTGAAAAAAAGGTCTATAATTTCGTTGTTAAAATGTTTGTAATTTTATTTAGGGGCACAAAGTTTCGCTGTTGCTTCTACTGTCCATGGAAGACAAGTTAAATTCCACATACCACCTTCGCGAAGACTTGACTATGTGAAAAGGGGGAGTGAACAGACTTCCTACACAGAGACAAATTTAATAGGGCTAATTTTAACATATATGATCTCTATTACATCAATATTTCTATTTTGAAATCAAATTTTGTTCCCATATTCTCGTTTTCCACGATAAGTAGATGAAAGATAAAGTTTGTTACAAAGTCTAATAATATGAAAAAACAAATATGAGAAGCTCTGAAAAAATATGAGAGCTAACTATTAATTGTGTTTTGGTCTTAGTTACTTTGCTAAGTATATGTAATTTCCGTTAAATTGTGTCCAAACAATGTCTTCACTTTTTGAATTGTATGTTTTAAATCTCATTTCAATTTAGTTACCTAACTTATTGATCTTTCTCCTGTAAGATTTTGTCTTGTGTTATTGGGCTTGCTTTTGTTCTTTGGAGATTATGTTTTCCATGCTTTGATATGATGTGGTATTTCTTTTTTTCATCCTTGTCTTCAATGGAGTAAACAATTTCTAATGGATTTGTTGCATTTCAGATTTTTTAAAGTTTTGTATTGCCAAACCAGTTTAGCCCTGAAAGAACCATAATCTGGATAGAACATAATGGTTATCTTCCAATTCTAATCAAAATCATGACTGAAATCGCTGCATTTTGTCTACTGTTTACATTATGCCTCAAATTTGAATCCTTTGGTGTGAAGGATGTGTAATTTATTAATATATTTGATGATGCAGGTTGAATGAGGAACAATGTCAGATTCAAGTTACACTGATCTTAATAAGCCCAGGGGTGAGCATTGATAATTTGAACGTGATGATTGGTGCAGTGAGAGTGTTTGTGAAAAGAGAGAGGGACGAAGAGGTGAATCTTGTGTTAAAAGAAGTATTTAAGTAGATGTTTCCAGAAGAGATTGCACAAATATTTACAATTTATGTTGGATGTAGAAAAAGAGAAGGCGACCTTCTTAGCATTAATTACCAGCGGCTGCTCAAGTACTTGGCCACTTTTGGTCATCTCATAGAAGCTAGACAAGGAATTTATCGAGGAGGTTTTCTATGTGAAGAAATGGGGTTGGGTAAAACTATAGAGGTATTTTCTAATACATGGAGAAATGTTAACTATTTTGAGTTAGTTTTCATTTTCATAAATTTTCTATGGATTTTGTGCATCTCACGGTTGCAGATCCTTGCGTTGATTCTCGCCAATCCTTGTCCTACTGAAATATTAAATCAGGTAGGCGGGGATTTCATGCATACAAACTTCATTTTTCTTTTCCAGATTGCCCAATTACACATTTTTTCTCCATTGCCACAAGTTTTTCTTCTCGAACCATTGGCTTGCTTCTAGGTTGAATCCTTATTTTTTTTTTCATTTGCATTCCAAGGAATTGTATATTATAATATTCTTACAGCAAGAAACTTATTTTTTCCATTTACATTCCTAGGAGTTGCATATAATTATATTATTCTGAGAATTTGAAACAATTTTTTTTCATTAGCATTCACAATGGGAGGAGTTGCTTATTCTTATATTTTATTTTTATATTGAAAACACAGCAACGACTAGAATGCAATGTCATAGACTTTCATAAGTTGAAAGAATAATCTGATGACGATCATTAAAAATGGCTTCCCTGTAGCAAATAAAACCTTGGATTAATAAATTGATACAATATTTATATTCAGTGAAATTAGTCTTTGCCCATCAGGTTTTGGAAGAAAGTCACTAATCTGTTTTCCAATTAGGCTTTAAAAGAAATTCCTATACATGATTAACCACGCCATATTTTTTAAAACTAAACCTTGGTTAACTTGGTGATCTTTTAAGGTTAAATTTTTTTTAACATGGTGATCCATTTAAAAGTTTCGTATCCGTGGAAGATCATAGTGCATTGAAAATAGAAAACAAATCTAATTTTATGTGCTTGAGAAAATAAGATTTTTTGTATCATACCCAAAGACATAGGGAATGGGAGCCAAGAAGGTTGTATCATCACCCTACCCCGGGCTACCTAGTACCTTATAAAAGTTACATGCTTACAGAGGGCAGGTAAGCTTTAGCTAGGACAAGATCTCAACCTGGAAGGAGGGACAACTTTCCAAATAGGCAACGTTTTGTGCATATCTTGTTTCATTTTTTTTTTTCATTTCTTTGTTTATTTTTTTTTCTGTTATAAAAAAAAGATAAAATATAATTACATATATTTTTAAAAAAATATTTTCTTATTCAAGATATTTTTACTTTAAATTTTTAATTTTAGCATTTATATTTTCAACAATATATTAATTTACCTCAACAATTTTACATGGTTTTCTTTTATTTAATATTGTTTTCTTTATTTTTAACTAGTTTTCTCTATTTTCAATGTACAATTAAAAAAAAATGAAAAACAAATAACCATAAAATCCTAAAAAATTAAAAAATAAACATCTATTAAAGTTAGTCCATGCAAAGATGCATTTGACAAATGCCCTTTTTAACTTTTGAGACTCATGTCAAATAACAAGAGGAAGGTATAGATAAAAAGAGATATAACTTAGGCCTATAAATTAGGGTGACCATTGCACTACATGAGGTTGAGATGTCAATTGTGTTAAGTCCATTTTTGCATTCAATAAGTAACATATTGAATAAAAAAGTTGTGTTTGGATATTTTGAATTATAATAGTTATTGTGAAAAAAAATTATTTCATTTTAAATACTGTTTTACATGGAAGTGAGTCTTTCCCACATTTAGAGCACAACTATGATTAGGTACTTAATGTACAAGAACAAGATACACAACATGAGTGACAAGAGGCTCCCCAAATGACATAAACATGCTAAAACTTGGCTAAATCATTGGGGAACATAGGAATAAGTCATTCTACAGAATAGAATATTAAAAATATTATTACATCTAAATTTAAAGAGAACATGTGGTGAGATAAATAATTAGAGAACAAAATAAAAATAAGATACTACAAGGGGGTGGTCAACCATGATCTAGAAGATTAAAAGTATGTCTTGGTTTTGACTAGGGAAAAAACAAAAATCAAATCACAATTTCAAAATATTTTCCATAATATCAACCTCTCTAACCTTCTAAGTGATCAAAATTATAGTCCTCTTGAAAGCTTCTCTCAATTACATTTCTTAAGGTTTGATAAACCAATTATAGTCTCAATAAATGTTGATCATCATCATCATCATAATATTCTAATTATGACGATAATAACATATGATCAACAATTTAAAATTATTAATTTTTTTTATAAATTTTTTCATAATAAATTTATGTTTTTTTTCAATTTTTTTTAGTTTTCTAATAATAAATTTATAATACCTTAAAAATACCAAATTATTAATATAACATTTGAATGTTAAGCATTTTAATTTATAAATACAACGTACAATACTCTATAGAATGACATTTAAAATTGTTAAAACTTAAAATGTATTGCTGTTATGAACATAAATATACATATACCATAGATATTCATAACATAATAATTAATAAATAATAATTATTAATAATGAAAGGACATGACTATTGGTAAAGGGCACCCCTGTGTGGGTATATAAACGAGCCCTCATTCTCAATTGTAATAATCTTATTATTATCTCATCTATTCATATATTATTTACAGTCCTATATGGATTGCTTTGTTATATTCCAAGTATTTTGGATAATTCTTGTGTGAGCGAACTCTGTTCGTCTCATTTGGTATCAGTGCTTTGTTTTCCTGATCCCGGCCTTTGGCTAGTTCTTTATCAGACCTTGTCTGATCCGGCTTTTAGCCAACCCCATCGTTTTAGAGTTTCTCTAAGAAAATTGGTCTTTGACCACCAATCAGGCCTTTGACCATCAGAGAAAGAAAAAATAATAATAATAATAATAATAATAATAGAAATATATATATTATTTAACCAAATTTATTAAATATATAAAGAAACCAAAAAAAAAAACATCCTCCCTGCACACATCGTAAACCCTCACCAAACCCTCACCAAACCCTCACACCTTACCCATGTCCCTTCCCACTCCTGTTCCACTTGTCCACTCTCGTAAAACCCCATTTTCGAGCCCCCAATCC
>ML780381.1:146021-161826 GCA_009831015.1 Picea engelmannii
CTCCCCGTAGCTAATTCTTTCCCTATCCCCCCATAACCTTTCCAATCCCCCGTCACCCCTGCCCGTGCCCCTTCCCCCTTCTACAACCTTACGTGGCACCAAAGAGGAAGTGTCGTTGGAGGGAGTCGTGACCCTTGAAAACAGGTGTGACTATGTAATAGCGTTTTATAAACTATACATAATATAAATAAAAAAATTATATTACATCAAGGAGCGAGTATATCAACACGGTATACTTCGGTCTTCAAAATTTCAAGAGACCCCACAATAACGTTTTTAAAAGGGAGAATTATTTGATACAAGTTTTTTTTAATACGTTTGGTGAACTTTGAGGTGAATAAAATATCTATAAAAAAGTATCAATATAAAAAAAATTAATAATATTAAAAGGAAGTTCAAGTTAAAGCCAAAGGATCAATATCTGAAGTAATATAAAGTCAAAAAGTTCATATTAAATTATTTTTTATTAAAAAAAAGGGAAAAGGATAAAAAAAAGGAAAAGGTGATAAGTGAATAAATATATCTATATATATTTAAAAAGGAAGAATAAAGAGTTGCATCAAGTGGAAATAAAAAGTTATATCTACTTGTGGTGCATAATTGTTAAAATGATTATTATACTTTTAAAAAGGGAAGTGGATCTTAGAAAGTGAAGGATAGTAAAAAAAATAAAAAAAATTCTAAAACAATCTCAATTTATATAAAAGGAGTATAAGGAAAATGATTTTTTCTAAAAAAGTATTGAAGAAACATTTAAAAAATATTTATTATGGAAGAATATCAAGGTAATTCAGAAATACAATCACGAATGTTGGAAGGAGAACTAGGACATTATAAAGCGAGCAATAAAAAATTATAGTTTGAAATTGAGAAGGAAAAATATTTTAATGGGTTAACACAGAAAGATAATCGCTACTTCAAAGAGCGTATTCGGGAACTCATTGTACAAAATGAAGAACTAAATACTGAAAGACAAAAAATGGACCAAGATTTACTAGAACGAGATGGAGAAATATTACGATTAAAAAATCATAGTGAAAAACTTCTTACTCAAATTAAGAAGTCAAGGGATACAAAACAATGTGTCCAGGAGTTGGAGCAAGAGAATCAAGATCTCGTGAAGAAATTATCAGGAAATGATGAAGAAGCTTCTCGTTTGAAGAACGTTAATAAAAAATTGCTTGAACAAATTAAAAAGATGAAAGATGAAAAGCCAGAGAATCGAAATATTATAAATAAAGTCGGCAAATCAAAAGATGAAGAAGAAATTTCATGCCTAAAGGTTCATAATCAAAATTTATTAAATCAGATTAAAAAGTTGAAGCATGATAAGAAGACTTTACAAGAAAAGCTAGATCACAAAACATCAATAATCAATAAATAGACAATGAATGAACCTATGGAACTAAAGAAGTCTTTAGATGTAAAAGTCTCAATTCTGGATAAAGCAATTAATATAGAACCAATCAACCTTACAACTCAAAAGGATGTGAATCCAACTAATGTAAAGAGGTCTTCAAATGTTGAAGAAGAAACAATCCAGGGCTATGAAGAAAACTCAATTCCAAAATTTAATCAACAAAAAGCTATAAGTATACAAAGTAAGGATCAAGTTGCAAGGATGCCTTATCAACATCCTAATCACAAAAATCAATACTTTAACCAATCCTTGTATCAAAAGAAACAAATGACCAGTATGTCGAAGATTATTACTTTAGGTACAAGTGATGCTCAAAATAGAAGTTATCATGGGAGTCGAAATATATCAAGTTCTTTCCAAGAACCCTATAAACTCCCCATGCAGAAGATCGAATTGGGATGGGCAGACTCCTTTACAGTGCGAAAGTTCTGCTCAGCACTTAGAAAATCCTATCATCTCAAGTCCTCAACGATTACTAACTCGATAATGAAGAATCAGGTGACAATAATTACAAGCTAGCGCAAGAGATAAGTCTTCCATAAAGAATGCTTTGAGGACAAAGCATTTTTAAGGGGAAGGCAATGTTATGAACATAAATATACATATACCATAGATATTCATAACATAATAATTAACATTGCAAGAGATATTAAATGACACCAACTGTGGATTATCCGACAATTAACCTCGAAACATAATAATTAATAAATAATAATTATTAATAATGAAAGGTCATGTCTCAAAGGACATGACTATTGGTAAAGGGCACCCCTGCGTGGGTATATAAACAAGCCCTCATTCTCAATTGTAATCATCTTATTATTATCTCATCTATTCATATATTATTTACAGTCCTATATGGATTACTTTGTTATATTCCAAGTATTTTGGATAATTCTTGTGTGAGATAACTTTGTTCATCTCAATTGCAATGAAGGACAAATTGTAGGAGCTATCTACAATAGAAACACATTTAAAATCAAAGACAATTTATATAGAATGAGATTTAAGATCCCAAAGCTTAAAATGTATTTCAACGTAAGACGACTTATATGGCATATGGATGGTCTTAAATCCTATATAAAATGACATTTGATATGTTAGAAGTATATTGTGTATTTTAATCTATTAAATTACGCATTTTAATGGAAGACAACTTATAGGTTACAACACAAATTATTCAAGACATTGATAATTTGGACTTCTAGGAGATAAAGATTTTGCATAAACTTGGAAATCAGGGTGTGCTCATACAGATCTTTTAGTGCCAAGGCCTTATCAATTGTAAGGAAATAGTTGTAAGGAAATAACTCCAAAGGGTGCATCTCCTTCCTCAAGGGAAAGAAAAAAGGTAGCTCTTTAGCCTAGATTAAGAATGGTTTAAATAGAGGGTACAAAGTGAGTTTCTTAAATGACTAACCATGAGTAATAGCCATATCCTGAATATGCACTATGCAACTAATTGGCATTAATTCTTGCCAAACAAAGCCTACCAAGGATTAAGGGATAATCAATAAACCAATTTTTTTCTCCAACACCATGAAACACAATGAAATTCATCGGGTATTTCCATGAGTTAAATGAGACCATGATCTATCAACTATCTAGAAAAAAATAGGAAATGATCTTAATACCTTTTGGAGCTTAAGTTTTTCCATTTATTCCATAGTCTTGACATTAATCCTACATATATCATTATGGGAAAAACATGTTGCCTATGTGGGGCCTTCAATGTTGGTAACTCTCTAAAGAACCTTTTAATATATTTCTCAAGTTTAGGGAAGGCACATTTAAGCTGTGTGGTTTTCTTAGCTTCCTTAATTAGAAACTTTTTTAAATGTCCATTTTCAATATTTGGTATTCCTTGTACTTTAGACTTATGTTTCTTTAATATCTCCTCAAACTTCTTCAATGCGCGTTCTGTTGGATGAAAGTTTTTTGGTGAACCAAGAGAAGGAATTTGACATTGAGTAATGGTGTCCTCAACAAAGTCCCAGATATTAATATATGACAACACTCGTCTTCTATCGATTTGTGATATTTCTGAGCAACTTTATTCCAATATCTCACATCCTATTCAATTTCATATATTTCTTCGTTGCCAAAAAATCTTATATTATGTGGTTCATATCCTCTATATTTTTGAATTTATTTAATAAATTTATTTATTTATTCTTTTTAACGATTTTTCTTGCAAATGTACTAGCTTTTCGGACCATGGTTTCTAAAATGTTATGATTTTAAGTTTGAAAAAAAAAGGTTCTATTGGTAGCACCTCTTTTCTATTTGAGGGTTGGTCTTAAGATTTTGGTTCCAAGGGTATGGGTTGTCGAGGACACGATTAAAAAAAATTGCAATTTTATCCCTAGAAAAAAAGGAGGTGCCACTAGGAGCACCACTTTTTGATTTGAGGGTTGATTTTAAGGCTTTGTTTGCAAGAGTACTAGTTGTCGAGTCTGGAGATTTTAAAAATGTAGTCATAACCTCGAAAATAAAAAATGGTGTTGCCATTAGTGTTTTTTTTTTAATTTGAGGGTTGATTTTAACATTTTTTTCAACAACATTAAGATGTTGTTAATAATGTGGTTGCAAAAGGTGGTAATTTTAACCATGAAAAAAATGGTGCTACCAAAAGAATCAATTTTTTAAATAGAGGTTGTTTTTGATGTTTTGACCCAAAAATATGGATTTTTAGGGTTAGCGTTCTCATTTTGATGTCATAGTTCTCATCAAGGTGGTAACTATGTTACTTGTCTCCTTATAGAACAAGACGAGTTAGTTGCCCTCATACTCGTACATGAATGTGATAATTACTCAGAAATTGAGTAGTGATGATTACATATGTGTTTAAATGATTATTAGAATGGTTGTATATGAATGTGCATTGATATTACATGTTAGGTTCCTACCCTATCCCTTTAAGTAGATAAATAAGATGTTATGTATTGATACCATCTCTATTAAATAAGTCCCATGTAGTAGATATAGTGTGAAAGAAACAATTGTAAGAAGGCTTATTATAAGATTCCACGTACCAGAAAGTTACTTCACTGGAAAGTTTCTAGAGACTATATAATGAAGTAGAAGTGAGGTAATGGGATGTATTTTGAAGAATATTGTAATTGGATATCTACTCATCTAGAGGCTGCCCCCTCTTAGAGGCAAGTGAACATTTCTTTCATCAATAAAGGTATTTCTATTTTTTGTATTTTAGTTCTTCTACAATCTCTTATTTCCATTATAATCTATCGTTTCTGATCTAACTCTTGATATATAATGTTATTTATACTTTGAATCTTCTATTTTTCTAATAAATAACACCACAAGTGGTATCATAACACTTTCTCAAGACAAAATTTTTATAGAAATTATTTTAGGCTAGAGACATATTTCTGTTAGAAAAACAGGATCACAGAGCAATAAAATAAAAACAAATGCCGAAATAAAACACATAAGATACAAAATACAATAGAGACACAGATATATGTGGTTCACCCAGTGTGGGCTACGTCCACCAGAGAAATTTCCAGGTCCTTCCTTTTTATTATCCAACAAATGAAGGGATACAACCTACAACACACCCACTGTAACTTCCTCTTCTTTCTCTCACAGTCTCCTCTCTCATAATACAATATTCACAATGATACACATACTCAATACAATTCCCTCATAAAAGAGGGTTTCCTTCTAGGAAAAAAATCCGTAACATAATTTCTACCGTCAGATCTGCAACCTTATAATGAACGACCCAGATTTACTATGAAATTACAATATACATTTACAAGGAAATTTTTGCTTCCGGAGCTTCGCCCCCAAAACCCCATCGGGGGCCCACTTTCCCCTGGATCCCGCAGGGGGGGAAAGACCCCTCTGCAACCCCCCTGCGTAGAGGAGTGTACAATATTCTGGGGTGTATATACTTCATGGGGTATAAACATGATTGAAAACAAAGAACTATGAAACAAGAAGATAATCAGGCTCCACAAACAACAATTTTAATGTATATAAATAACATACTGATTTTTCATTCATTTTGTAAATCTATAGTTGGGGAAGAATACATGCAGAAAATACAAGCCATTTCACCTTGTTGGATTCCCTTGTAACCATTATTGGTACCCTTTCAAGTAGTATCATATTAGATAAAACTTGTTTATAAAATTTCACTTTGATGTACCCTTGGGTATATTGTAAGTCCCATATGTTACCTAAAACCAACTTTAGATAAGTTGATCGATCATCTTGTTGCTATAGTGCATCGAGAATAACATGTGGGAATATTACTTTCTAGTACCTAGGTAATCAAGTAGTACGACTAAGAGTACAATCAAGCCTCCTTAGTTTGTTCCTTGAGAGATTAGGATGAGTATTAATATTGGACCTTGCATGTATATTAGATAGTTATATCGCCTAGCACTCCCTTTCCCTTAGGAACCTAAAAATGTTGTCGTTTATTGTTAGTCCGCAAAATTCCTACATAAATTGTAGTATTGAGAATTTGGGAATTCTATTTGTGCAGTAATATCCAAGTGTGAGTGCAAATTTGCCAAGAGTAGTATGAAGAAAAGTTTTGGGTTCTACTCGCACCCTTATTTGAGACCTATCTCAATAAAATACTTACATCGAGTTGAAAGCTATGATACCACTCTATAGTAAGTCTTGTTTGTAGAACCACTCACATCACTACTAGGCATCCATCTCAAAAGTCTCAAAATGCAATGTTGATCTCATTGGTACCACTCTCCAGTAACATTTTTTGTGGACCCACATCTCTATGACTACCACTCAAGGAGTAGATCTCTCCACCAAATTATTCTCTCTAGAAACTTGGTGTGATTATTTGCAACACAAGATAGACCATAACCACTCTTATGCTCAACAAAATATTGATGCCATCCATGACAAGCTATCCAACCTAGAGTCATTAGAGGAAAAAATGTCAAAACTTATGGTGATGCAGAATAAAATCATTTTTTCACAATACTCGAGTTATCTTTGGTCAAACTAAGCCACCCAAGAGGAAGGAACTAGATAATCCAATCATAATGGGAATCATTCCACCTAGATGTTTTCTGATCAAATGAGTTGCATGTGGCACACACTTCCTAAAATCGATGTTATGACCCAAGGGGGGAATATATATGGCTAAATGTATATGATATGATCCTAAGGGGGGCATAGGTAAATGTGTTGAACCTACATAAAATAGATCTAGCTAGAAAATGACATACACAATTTGTAGAGAAAATATGAGAAAAGAAAAGCAGGAGATAAAGAATGGAAGAATTCTCATTAACCAAATGAATGAATGATAATTTACACATGATATAATCTATATAACTCATCTAATGTGCACTAGAGGAGAATCCAATGCGCCATAGTGGTGGTCTAGATTGATCTGGACACACACCAACAGTTATGGGAGTAAACTGCCACCTAGTCTAGTCTCTCAAGAAGTTATGGGAGTGAACTGCTACCTAGTCTGAGTTAACTAGTCTCTCAATCTTTAGTTAACTGACTAAAACAAAGTGAAGTGAGGAAGAGATCATAGAATCATGAGTAATGCACTAGTCTGGTGATGATCCCAAGAACAATGCACATTAGTTGGTGATGATCCCAATGTTGCATGGTGATAATCCCAATGTGGCATCTAGAGTCCACTCAACTGATCAAGCTGAAGTGTGAACTGAAGATAATATTATCCTAGAGGAATATCCTCCGTAAAATATAGGAGACTAAATAATTACTATACCATAGGGAAAAACTTAGGAAAAATAAATCCTAGGTGTGTGTGAACTATCTCCAACACCCCCCCTGAAGATCACTATGGTGAAAATAAAGAATGGGTCCTGACAACGAGGCCATGTTATGTACCCAAATACAAAATATACACTAAAATAAATGAGGAAATATGGAAAACCTCATGGGAAACCCACCCCCTCAAAGTACAATGTATCTAAAAATAAGAATTGATAGTTGCTAGGAAACTTTGTCCTTCACTCCAAGACGACTGCGCAGAGAATGTAACTTTTTCTCAGTGAAGGTCTTGGTGAAGATGTCTGCAGTTTTTTGTGATGAAGGAAAGAACTACAGCTCGATGATCCCCTTGTGTACTAAGTCCCATAAGTAGTTCATGTGGATCTCGATGTGCTTCGTTCATTGCCTCTGAACTGAATCTCTGTAGAACTTCAGAGTGCTCTGGTTGTCACACCAGATGACGATCAACCGATGAAATTGAATGCCCAAATTAGTGAGAAAATGTTGTAGCCACATAGCCCGAATGGTTATTTTAACTACCCCTTTGTACTCTTCCTTAGCTAAAGATAGAGAAATAGAAGCCTGCTTCTTGCTTGAACAACAGATAGGCCCGTAACCAAGATTGAGTGAGTAACCAGATGTGGACTTGCAATCAATGCTATCGCCAACCCAGTCAGAATCTACAACCCCGATGAGGTCCAATGTAGATTCTGCTGCATAGTGAATGCTAGAGATGATGGTGCCTTGTACGTATCGAAGGATACACTTTGCATCCTTCCAATGCAGCTCATGTGGATCCTGTATGAACCTAGAGACTGCTCCAACTGCATAGGAGAGGTCCGGTTTGGAGTGTGTGAGATACAAAAAGATCCCCACAAGCTGTCTGTATAGTGTGTTTTCAACCAATGGAGTGTCCCTGCCATCCTCAAGTCTGAATCCTGATAGGAAAGGATTCTGGGAAGACTTGCAGTCTGTCATGTTAAATCTCTCAAGGAGATATCACATACTTGGCTTGAGACAATTTGATGCCTGATGCATCCTAGCTGATATCGATTCCAAGGAAGAAATGTAGTGGACCCATGTCCGTCATCAATAACCTATCATGCATAATCCTCTTTACTGCAATAATCATTGAAATTGAGAAACCAATTATCAAAAAATCATCAACATACATAAATAGGAGTAGAAGTGAATCAATCGTCTTGATCATGTAAAAATTCATGTATCACTTACAATGTACAAAGTTCTATGACAACAGGTAGGATTCCATCTTAGCATACCATGCCCTCGGGGCCTACTTGAGACCATGAAGAGACTTCTTCAGTCGACAAACCAAAGATGAATCCTGCATAAATCCCTACGACTGCTCCATATAGATCTCCTCAGAGATATCTTCGTGAAGAAATGCATTCTTCACGTCCATCTGATGGAATTCCCATCCTTTGGTTATCACAATGGCAAGTTCCAAATGTATGGAATCCATATTCTCTACTGGAGCAAAGGTCTCATCATAGTTAATGTCGTACATCTACTGAAAGCCTTTGGAAACTAACCTAGCTTTGTATCTGCTAACCTGTCTATCCACTGTGCTCTTGGTCTTATAGACCCATCTACACCTGAAAAGTTTCCTTCCCGAAGGAAGGGGAACCAGATTCCAAGTATGGTTCTCGAGGAGGGAGTTTTACTCCTCTTGCATGAAATATTCCCAAAAGTGATTTCTAGTAGCCTCACCATAGGACTATGGATCTGAAGACAGAACCAAGAAAATATGCTTGGGTGGAATCATTTCAGTGGAAGTGAGTGCAAGAGGAGGCTCCTCGAAATCAAATTGAGTCCTCCTAGTATCAACTGGATCCCCAACAAGATCTCCTACATTCTGAAGAGTAGTCTTGTCCCACTTGGGCATTGGATCTAGCTCTGCATCTGCATCTGCATGCACTGAATCTGCATTTGAATGTATTGACTATGTATCTGTATCATCTGAATCCTATGAATTAGAACTCTCATATGAAGAAGAGTCTACATGTGAATGCTCATAATCTCTAGCAGGTGGAAGAACAAAAGTGTCTACATGCGGTTGTTGAGGTACATGCGAGACACTTTCCTCAAATTGGACACTACACTCAATGATGAGCTAGTCCAAGGAAAGATCAATGAGTCTATATCCCTTCACACCGTTAGGGTATCCAACAAATATACACTTTGTTCTTTGTGGATCAATTACCTTCCTCTTCTCAGAGGGAATCCTGGTCCATGCACGTGAACCAACAATACGAAAGTGGGTCACTTCCAGTTTGAGGCCGCTCCAAGCCTCGTAGGGGGTCTTATCCTTGACATATCTATGGGGATATATTTTTTGGATGTAGGTTGAACAATTAAGTGCTTCAACCCATAATCTCCGTGGAAGTGACTTTGCATGTAGCATGCAAGATGTCATCTCTTTTAGAGATCTATTTTTCCACTCAACAACTCTGTTTTGCTATAGAGTATAAGGAGTCATGTGCTACAACTGAATCCCATCCTCATGACAAAGATTTTGTATCTCATGGTTGACATAATATATTTCATTATCTATTCAGAGGACTTTGATTTTCTTTCCTGACTATGTCTTAACAAGGGCTTTGAAATATTTGAGGTGTTGAAAGACCTTTGATTTTTTCATGAGAAATAAAATCCATGTGAAGCGTGAGAAATCATCAACAAAAATGAGCACGTACCTTGATTTATTGGTTGATGGATGAATAAAAGGTCCCATGAGGTCACTATGGATTAGATCTAAAGGAAAGGAAGCCTTCTGAGTCTTTCCTTTGTCAAATTTATCTTGAAGGTGTTTTACAAGAACACATCCCTCACAAATTCCTTTGGAGAAGTGGATGTCAGGTAGACCATCAACCATTCCCTACTTTCTAAGATGTTGCATATATCTGAAATTTAAATGCCCGAACCTTTCGTGCCATATCCTACTGCTTTCATCAGCATGGGTAAGAAGTAATGTAGAATCTGGTTCAATAAATTCAAAAAATGTGTAGAGTCTAGATTGATGATTTACCTCACCGGTAGCAACCCTGGAATTGGTTTTCATGTCATAGATATCCCTTGCAGTAGGTGTGAATATAACTCTCTTTCTGGTTTTGGATTTTTTCATATGATACATGGAGATAATATTGACAGAAAGTTTGGGAACATGTAGCACATTCTTGAAGCTTTCGTTTGTGAGTTCAATTCTTCCGTTTGTGAGTTCAATTCTTCCTTTATCGGTGACCTCAACTGGAGATTTGTCCCCCATCATAATAGGAGGACCTTTGCATGCATCCAATGAAGAATATACTTCTCTTGTGGTAGCCATGTGGTGTGATGCACCTGAATCTACGATCCAAGCATCGAGAGAGGAGTTGATGGCAATCAAAGCATGGCTACAATTGCCTTTCTTGGGATTCTGATCTTCTGACTTCTTCTTCTTGGCACCCTCAGGGATGAGATCTCCAAGGTTGTTTTTCTGAAGTATTTGGGCCATTTGATCTATCCGTTTCTGCATACATGCAGATACTGGATGGAATAATTTATGGAATTAAGTGCATTTCTCCCCTTTTCTTCCCTTTCCACCTTTGGATTCGGAGGCATCGTTGAAGGCATTTGAGTACCATTCCTTCTTTGGATTTGCATGTGATTTTATTTTGTATTTGTATTTATATTTCTGATATTGATGATCAATACCATCTTGCACAGTAAGTGTATGCGCCTTTGGGCCTTTGATTTTTTCCATATTAATGAGCTTGTTCTGCTCTCGTGTCAGAGACTCGATAAAGGACTCAAAAGAGGGCATCGTCTAGGTGGCTCTAGAGGCAAGCCTAACTGAATGAAATGTAGATACAAACAATGAGTATTCCGGACCAAGTTTGGAGAGAATGGTAAGAACTATTTATTTCTCCTCCTTGTATTTATCAACCCCGCAAGCCTTGAGTTGTGACAACAAATCCCTATATTTGGTAAAGAAATCTTGGAGATTGTCAAAGGTTTTTGGATCCAAAGTGAGCAATTCCACCTTGAGAATGTGTCCCCTCATATCATCCTATTTTCCAAAAATCCCTTCCATGGTGCTCTAGGCTTCATTGGGGGTTTTATAGGAGGATATGTGAAAGAGGAGTTCAGGAGAAATGAGATTGTAAATTGTTCCAAATGCTTCATCCATTTGATTTAGATACTTGGATTTTTCTATGGATGATGTTGGTTCGGTTTCTGTGTTCGTGGTTAACCTATATAATCCTCTGCCTTGAATATGCATTATCATCTTCTCCTTCCATGCAAAGAAATTGTACGGTGTAAGAATGAATTCTTTTGGAAATTCCATTTTTCTGCTATCTTCAATCTTCGGTACCTACAAAAATAATTTGGTGTTCCTTTTTCCTAATAGTCCATCGACTCTGATACCATGTAAATGTTTTGAACCTGCATATAATATATCTAGATAGAAAATGATATACACAATTTGCAGAGAAAATATGAGAAAAGAGAAGCAAGAGAGAAAGAATGGAAGAATTCTCATTAGCCAAATGAATGAATGATGATTTACACATGATATACTCTGTATAAATAAACTAATGTTCACTGGAGGAGAATACAGTGTGCCATAGTAGTGGTCTAGAGCGATATGGACACACACCATCAGTTACGAGAGTAAACTGCTACCTAGTCTAGTCTCTCGGGAAGTTATGGTAGTGAACTGCCACCTAGTCTGAGTTAACTAGTCTCTCAGTCTTCAGTTAACTGACTGAAACAGAGTGAAGTGATGAGGATATTAGGGAATCATGAGTAATGCACTAGTCTAGTGATGATTTGAAGGAAAATGTGCATTATCTGGTGATGATCCCAATGTCACATGGTGATAATCCTAATGTCACATGGTGATAATCCCAATGTGGAATCTAGATAGTAGACTCCACTAAAGTGCTCAAACTAAAGTGTGAAATGAAAAGAATATTCTCCTAGAGGAATATTATACCTAAACTATAGGAGATTGAATAATGAATGTACCATAGGGAAACCTTAGGAAAAATAAATCCTAGGTGTGTGTGTGTTAAATTTTAGAGCTACTATTAAGTTCTTTTCAATTTACTAGACAATAATAGCATAAGAAGGATCACTAAAAGAAACACATCACAAGGTACACAACATTTTATCTTGGGAAACCCTCATGGGGGAGAAAAATCAACAAAAACTTCCTTAATATAGATTGCCAATACAATGGCAAGATAAAAGACCAAACACTAGAGAATATCCAAGATTGATAAATGCGTCTCTCTCTTCTCTTCTAACTGCAAATTCCTTCAAAATTGTGCACTAGATGAGTGAATTGAGTGAGTGAGAGAATGAGGAACTAGCCTCTCTTATTTATAATGGATGAGGAGTGCTAGGGTGGTGCCTCTTCCTTAGGTAGGGCCGACTTCTACAATTAGTGGCTAAAACCACTTTAATTATCCCTATGGGCCGACTTCTCAATTAGCATATTTTAATTAGCATTTGACCAATCCATAATTGGGGATTTAGTCATATACAAAGCTCGACATGATCAATTAACAAAAGGGTATTGATCCATGAGATAATAACTCAATAATAAGTATAATATTCTTCATAGTTACAATATTTCAACACTCCCCCTTAACAAGAAGGGTATTCTACAATACAACATCATCAGGAGAGAGAGAGGGAAGCGACATCATCAACATATGGAACATTGACTGGAACATCTATAAATCATCAAAAAAATTTCTCATCATCATCTTTCACAGAATGGAGCTGGAGTAACATCATCATCATTATCTGCATCAACATCAAATAGTATAACACTAATACAACATCATCAATCAGTACAAAGCTGATACATCATCAACAATAACACGAGATTGATAAAATATCATCATCAACAACACAAGGCTGATACAACATCATCATTAATAGCACTAGGATGATACAACATCATCATCAACAACACAAGGTTGGAACAACATCAACAGCCCAAGGCTGAGATAACAACATCATCATCATATGGAAATAGAATGAGGCAGGTGTAAAAACATGTTGTGGTACTATGAAAGTCCCTAGGGATCTTCCCAGAAATCATAAGATTCCCTAGGATATAAAATCCTAATGGAGCTACCACGTGATACAATGACAGACCGTCCTTACCAGACCTTCGATATCTACCTAGGAATCATAAGATTCCCTAGGATTATAAAAATCCTAATGGAGCTACCACTGCTGACCACAACTGGAATATACATGCACAGGTACTTTGACAAACCATCCTTACCGAACCTTTGGGATTTTCCAAAGGATGATCAATCCCCTAGGATATAAAATCCTAACTGAGCTACCTGTTGTTGGTTAGGATACCATAGTATCATCAACATCACTCCCCCTTTCGACGGAGGTCCTTTCAGAATATGCCAAGCTTGTTTCGAAAGTATTCAAACTTTAGATGAGATAGAGGCTTGGTCAATACATCTACAACCTGCTCATTTGTGCCAACATATTGTAGCTTTACAACTCCCCTCTGCACCATGTCACAAATATAGTGATATCGGATTTCTATGTGCTTTGACTTATCATGCAACATAGGTTTCTATGTCATCTTTATGAAACTATGGTTATCACATAGAATCATGGTGGCTTCCATATCCATATCAAATAGACATGTCAACAACTTCCAAATCCATATGGCTTCATAGCTGGCAGAACATGCAACAATGTATTCCACTTCTACCATGCTGAGAGCCATACTGTATTTATTCCTACTCTGCCATGAATTCATGGCTGACCCCAGACTGAAACAACATCCTAAAGTGCTCTTTCTATCAGAAACACTTCCATCCCAATCTGAATCAGTATAACCAATCAATCTGAAGTCATGATCTCCATTGTAATAGAGACCAAAGTCCAACGTACCCTTAAGATATCTCATCACATGCTTTGAAACTATAAGGTGAACACATCTAGGATCTACTAGATATTGACTCAAGGTGTTCACAACAAATCATATATCGGACCTGGTATTCATCAGATACATCAAAAAACCAATAATTTGTCTATACAGTGTAACATCAACCAATTCTGACGAATTATCCACCAGGAGATTCAACTTTGTTTCCATGGGTGTGTTCATGGATTTAAGCTCCAACATATCAAACCTCTTCAATATTTCAACTGCATACTTCCCTTGGTTAAGGAATATCTTCTCCAGGCTCTGTCGAACTTCAAGACCTAAGAAATAGTGCATCAAGCCTAGGTATTTCATCTCAAATTCTGCGGAGAGCTTCTTCTTACAATCAGTGATGAGATTTTCTTCTCTAGTTAAGAATAAGTCATCCACATACATAGACAATATAACTGGATTATCATTCATAACCTTGAAGTAAAGGTTAGAATCAACTTTACTCTTGGTAAAGCCCAATCTCATCAGGAAACTATCAATTCTGCCATACCAAGCTCTGGGAGCTTGCTTCAATCCATATAAATCCTTCTTCAACCTATAGACGTGAATATTTATATATTCAACTTAAAACCCTTGAGGTTGTTATATATACACTTCTTCTTCAATAACACCATTTAAGAAGGTTGTTTTCACATCCATATGGTGTAACTTCCACTTCAGCTTGGCTGCAAGAGCTATGATGGGTCTGATAGAAGTGTATCTAGCCACAGGAGAAAACATCTCTTCGTAATCATTACCTTCCTTTAGAGAAAATCCACGAGCTACAAACTTTGCTTTATGTTTTTCAATACTTCCATTTGCAACATGTTTTATCTTGTATAACCATTTTAAAGATACCACATCTTTGTTCTTCAGTCTTGGAACTATTTCCCATACATCATTATTTATAATGGATTGGTATTCTTCTATCATGGAATCTATCCATTATTTCTTCTAAATGGCTTATTGAAATAAAGTAGGCTCCTTTTCTATGAGATCACACATCTGTTGTAGGAAAATATCCCTGCAGATAGGTAGATCACCTCTAGAGCTTGACCTTAACCCTAGACAAAAAAATGCTTATCATGGACACTGAATTCCTTTCAAATCTATCTAAACTAACACATGAGAAGGAAGGATGACAGAGGTACCTTTTTATCGATGTTTGTCCCTGCACGCTCTTGGTTGCACTTTGATCCTTTGCTCCTCGCTGGATCCTGTGGACAAAGAAAGATACGACCGCTTCCTACTCTATTGATATTAGCTTGAAAACAGATCTATCAACTAGTGATAAGTTCATGTGGCTTTTAGACACAAAATAGAAAGAAACAGGCCAAGCGTGTCATATTGATGCGAATAACGACAACAGTACTTACAATCGTAGATGCGAATGCGATAGTTTCGTCAAGTCCCCTTCGTCTAACCCTTGCCTGAAAGATCCACAATCTGGATAACAACAGCTTCACTGATCACTCTCCTTTGGCTGACTGTGAATTTCCTCCAAGATCATAAGTTTCCTGTATTCAATTCTTCCCCCCTTTCCACCATCATAGAACCTGTTTATATAGGTTAAGAGGAGCTTAACCTCTTGAGTTATCTTTAGAACAAGTTGGGAACCTTCTCCTTAGATCAGGGATCTCTTGATGAAACCAAGAATTCGA
>ML780381.1:165483-207964 GCA_009831015.1 Picea engelmannii
ACATGTAATGTACAATTTTGTTTTCCTTAAATCTTATATGTGGGCGAGATACCGATGCATGATATAATTAGCTAATGAGTCTGACACACTATTAAGTTCTCTCGGAATGTGTCTATATTCGACGTAATCGAACATTCGTTCGAGACGACGAACTTGCAAGTGTAAGCGTAGAAGGATAGGACTACGGATAGCATAGATGCGGTTGAGTTGACGAACCACCAGTTGGGAGTCTAAGTAAATAATGATGTGAGAAATACCTAGAGAGGAAGCTTGGGTCAGTAGTCCGATGACAACGTGATATTCTGCCATATTGTTGGTTGCTACTCCTAAACAAATGCCTCCTGAACTCACCACCTGGTCAAATTGGTAAATAACCCAAGATGTTGAAGCAATGTTCTGGGTATGTCGGCTAGTGCCATCCGCGAACCCAAAAAAGATAGGAAAGGAGGATGTCATCTGCGCATGAAAACACAGGCACAGTCATGAGTGGCAATGGTAAAGACTCGAGCACGCGAAAGAAAAGACACACCAAACTAAATACAATAATGTACAAAGTACAAATGCTAGGTGATCTAGGAATAGTACTTCTTAAGGTAATGCCCGTTTTGGGGCTCTCCTAGGGAAATTCCTTCATGATCAACTAGTTCGTAGGCACCTTTGTGTAGGACATGTTTTACGATGTAGGGACCGTGCCACATAGGTTCTAACTTTCCTGTCCCCAATTTATCGTGAGCTTGGTCGTAAACAAGGACTAAGTCTCCTTCCGCAAAGGTCCGAGGGTGGACAGATTTGTCGTATTGACTTTTGATTCCTTTTTGATGTGCTTCATTGGCGAGAGAAGCATCGCGACGTGTTTCGTCCAGTTTGGATAAGTACAAAAAGCGTTCTTCTTCAGCAGAAGTATGAGGCAGAAGTTCTACTTTTAGTTTGAGTGACAGAATTTCGCACTCGATTGGTAGGACGACCTCAATGCCATAGATCAAATGGAAAGGAGTGAATCCATTTGAAGTTTTCACAGAGGTGCGATAGGCCCAGAGAGCGGAGAACAGTTGTAAATGACACGATGTTTTGTTTTCCCCTACCATGCGTTGGATCGTGGTATTTAGGACTTTGTTGATATCTTCAACTTGTCCGTTTGCTTGGGGGTAGTAAGGGGATGAGTTTTCGTGATGAAAACCCAATTTGACATGTAACTTGCTCATCATCTGGTTTTTGAAGTGCGCACCATGGTCAGTGACAATGGCCCGTGGTACACCAAAACGAGTTATGATGTGGTTGAAGAGGAATAGAGATGTCGTACGGCCATCATTCAGGAAGGTAGGCATAGCCTCAGCCAATTTGGTGAAGTAATCGACGACGACGATGATGTAACTGTGCCCCCTGGCTGAGGTAGGCTTATACTGCATGAAATCAATGCCCCATTTGGAAAAGGGGCCGATGGAAATAATTGGGTACAGTGTCATAGGGTGGGTGCGTGCCTTCTTGTTAAAGATTTGGCAGGGTGGGCATTTCTTGACAGCCTCGATGCAATCTTTGAAAATCGAGGGCCAAAAATAGCCAACACGTAGGATTTTTTGGGCTGTGGCTATACCAGAAAGGTGGCCGCCACAGGCGCCAAGGTGATAATCGTTCAAAACGCGTTCAACCTCCTCGTGATTCAAACATCGCTGAAGGATGGTTTCGATACCACGACGGTATAGATTGTCACCGAGGATGAGATAACGATGAGAGTGGTGACGAATGCGTCGTCTCTCTTCACGAGAGATGTTGGGTTGAAAACATTGTGTTTGAAGGTAGAGGAGAATGTCTCTGTACCAAGGATCAGAGGTGCTGATGAGGAAGAGAGATTCATCGGGTAGAGAATCTCTGGGTTCGATGTTTTCATTGGCACGAGGAAAAGCACAGATGAGCTTGACAAACACCAGGGATTTTTTGGCTTTTGCCTTCATAAACTCAAGATCGAATTCTTGAAGAATAACGATCCATTTCGAATATTTGCCCCCAAGTACTTGAAGTGTCAGGACGTGGTACATGGGGTTGGAGTCTGCGATTACCGTGGTGGTGCGTAATAAGATGTAATGATGGAAACTTTGTACAGCGATGACAGCTGCCAGAGCCAGTTTCTCAACATGCGAATATCTGAGTTCGGGTCTTAGATAGTAAATCACATGTTCTTCGTCGTTGGAGTCTTCTTGGACTAACACCATTGCGATGGTGGAAGTAGAAGCGGCCAAGTAAAGGATATAATCCTTTCTATATTCAGGTGGATGTAACAAAGGTGCATGGGTCAAAGCATGCTTGAGAGCTTCAAATGACCGTTGGGCTGCGTCATCCCAGATGAAAGGGATGTTCTTTTGCAGTAACCGCATAAATCCTTTAGTAATCTCGGCATAATTGCAAATGAACCTGCGAAGAAAGTTTGCTTTGCCTTGCAAACTTTTGAGTTGGGTTAAATTGGTGGGTGGAGGTAAGGCTAAGATGGCCTTGATCTTTAAGGGGTCCACCCTAATCCCATCTTTGGAGACGATGAAACCGAGGAGTCGACCGGATTCGACAGCAAAAATTCATTTGTGTGGGTTTAGACGAATACGGTAGAACCTACATCGCAGAAAAATTGTGCATAAGTGATCAATGTGATCGGATCGATTTAACGAATGTGCGGGTAAATCGTCGAGATACGGTTCTGTGATGTGTTTGATGTCATGAAAAGAATATGACATGGCTCGCTGGAAAGTGGCTCCAGCATTTTTAAGGCCAAAAGGTAGCTTCCGGTAGGCGAAAGTTCCCCAAGGGAAGATAAAGGCCATCTTGTGTTGATCGGTAGGCAAGATTTCAATCTGGTTATATCCAGAAAAGCCATCCATGAAAGAAAAGATTACGCTCCCTGCGCAATTATCGATGATTTGATCGATGAAGGGCGTAGGGTAGTTGTCCTTTGGACAAGCTTTGTTGAGGTCTCGATAGTCAACGCAAACACAGATGGTCCCTTGTTTCTTAGCAACCGGAACGAGGTTGGAGACCCATTCGGTTAAAGGTACGGGATAGATAAAGCCAGATTTTAGAAGTTTTTCAACTTCTGCCTTTATAGCTGCGACTTTCTTGGGATGAACCGGGTGAAGCTTTTGCCGAACCGGTTTCGCGTCAGGGTAGGTTTTTATTTCATGTACAAAGATCGAACGATCGATCCCTGGCATTTCCTCGTAACTCCATGCGAAGACATCGCAAAATTCCTTGAATAAAGCGGTGTAAGAGACCACTTCGTCAGGTGTGCAATTGGCACCAAGGTTGATGTGTTCCACGACACCTTCTTTGATTGAAATGTCAATCGTGACCGTGGTAGAGATGTTACCCATGTTCCCCTCAGAAAGAGTATCTGTCGTGAGGATAGGAGATTGCGGAGTTTTGGTAACATCGGGGGGGGAAGACAGATTGTATGTCTTGTATTTCTTCCAAAGGTGGAAGAAAAGAGGATTGATGGTGGTTGTCATCCCAGGGCAGATCGTCTATGCTAAGAATTTCCATGATAGATTCGTCCGAAGGAAAAATATGGGAAATGTAATCGATGGCAGATGATAGGGAATCTAACCAAGATGGCACCGAGTAAGTATTAGGTGCCAATGAATGTGAATCGTTTGGCGAGGGAGAAGAAGATTGAATAGCTATGTATGCGGCCTCGGCTGAGCTCAGTGGCATTGTGTCACCGAGCACATCGAATTCCAAAGGACTAGGTACAATCTAGGGGTCAGATGATTCCAAGGATTGATAAGACCAAGTCGAGATCATATTGACGGCGGCAATATGGTGTGCAATAGGTGGAAGTGGTGTAGGGAATGTACCCATGAGGCTAGAATCTTTCAATAAGCCAACACCAATGCTTTCATACGTAACCGGGTGGTCTCCCAGGAAGGGAATGTTGCTGGTAGCAGGGATGCGGGCGTCGGGTGTGCAGAAATCAAGCTGATCGATGGTAACGATTTTGCCTTGATGGGGGAATTGTACACATCGAAACACCGACGAGGCGACGAAAGTCATCGCGTAGAACCAACTTCTTCCGAGTAATAGGTTGTAATCGACCACCTCGACGTCAACAGTAACAGTTTTTCCGCCCAACTGAATGGCTAAGGATTGCAATAATCCGTCGGGATGAAAACCTCGTCCATCAAAGGCACGTAACATGGTAGCGGATTTGTTAAGAGTGGGTGATTTTAAGCCTTTCCAACAGGCTAGGGACATGACACAGGTGGAGGCTCCCTCATCCAGGATAGTCCGGTGGATTTGTTGATTGTGGACAATCACATCGATTTGGAACGCTAGCTGGTGGGAGAGTCATGGTTGATGATCATCCAGGTTAAACGTGACGTAATTTGATGACTCTGGATCGAAAGTGCCGATAGCGGCTAAGAGTGTTCTACGTTGATTAGGACAGTGTTGTATAACTTCCAAGGCAGACATGGCACACGGGGCTTGGGCCAAATATTCTACAATATTGTAGTTTTGGGCAGCCCGTGAATTAGGATTGAATGTGGATTTCCGGATGGTGCTCTTAGGAGGGCGCATGATAGAATCAAAAGAAGGTTTCTCAATTTGTAGTGGCCCGGATGGAGGGTTAACAGATGGAGGGTTGACGGTGGATGGTAACGGGTCTGATGTAGAACCGTTAGCGATCTTCAGCTTGTCGGGTTTAACTGGCGTGTCATATGTCATAAAGAGAGTTGTTAGATTAACTCAATTAAACATGTAAATATGGGCACTTATCGAGGCCTCATCATGCGGTTGGTTGGAACTGCCCCCCGGCGTGGGGGTTTATGCAACCAAATATTGTTGCTACGGAAAAAGCTGAGTGAGCAAAGCGGGTTGTGAATTTCCTTTGAAAAGTTTGGCCACTTCATCGTGATGTGGGCAATCTCGAGTGTAGTGATCGTCACCACAAATGAGACATGGGAATTTCGGTTTTCGCTGTGGTTGTTTTCCGACAGCAGGGGTTTGCGGTTGGGTTTTGGGTTGTTCATTGTTATTATTCTTCTTTGGTTTGTTTCTCGCTTTCTTCTTACCCCCAAGTTGTTGTGAAGGGGTTGATTGGACCGCATTCACATCAGAGACCTGAGTTTGAGGTGGGGTAGAAGAGGGTGCAATCGGACTGGGAGCAGCCGTGGGAGCGGGCCGCTGGATTATTCCAGTATATTGGGTGGTAGATTGAGTTTTGACGAAGCCAATAACTCCATCCGCATGCGAAGCAGTCGATGGTTTGGATGGATTGTTAGTGGCACGGGTAGCATTTGGTATCAACTCATACAGAGTACCGGATTGTGAATAGACTAAGTCTAAGTACTGATCTCAGGCATTGGCTTCTTTCTCGGTTGCTACACTGCCCATGGAAACATCACGAGCGATTTGGGGTAATAATGATTTCGTGAACCATTCCGCTAATAATTGGTCGGGGATAACCGCTTTAATTAGCCTTCGTCATCGTCTCCATTCATGGATATGATCGAAGATGTGTATGGAAGTTGTATGATGAAGAGAGGTTAATAGTTCAGTACCCGTCTCATATCGGATGGGCAGTTGGAAGTGTGTGAGGAAGGACATGGCGAGGGAGTTGAAATCGTGAAAAGATGCGCGTGGTAATTCAATGTACCATTTCGCGGCGGAACCCGTAAGTGTTCGCTGGAAAAGATGCAAACAAATCGAATCGTCCATGAGGGAGTTTGATGAACACCACAAATGGAAGGTCATTACGTGGTTGTTTGGGTCTTCTCCCGACTTTCTGTCGAATTTTTGGATATCAGAGGGAAGTTTTGCTGGAATGGCTGGCCAAACCATAGAATGATGAATGGGATCATTTGTTAACCGAGACAAATCTGGGAGGTCCAGGGTGGCTAGAAAGGGTAGTTGTCGGTTAACTTGCGGGTAATGTTGGTGTGGTAGAGGGACACTAGTGGGGCCCAATACTGGGTTATGTGGATAATTATAACTCGTGGGCCCTCTCATGTGAGGTTGGTTTTGACCAAGGTACATAGGATTCAAGATGTTTTGAGAAGTGTTTGTGAGCAGAGGATAACCGGATGGGTTTTTTGGATTATATGTTGGGTTGGGCATTTGTCCATGAGGGGGTTGTTGCGAAGTCTGAACGTTTTTCCCTGTGGAGGCATGTGGGTTTCCTTGAAAAGGGACGCTCCACGGGTTAGGTGCGGCGGGCACATTTTGTCTCGTGGAGGCATGCAGATTTCCTTGAAAAGGGATGCTCCATGGATTGGGTGCGACAGATGCATTTTTTCCTTGTGGTTGATGGTGGACTTCAACTTGAGGTTTCCCCCCAGCATGAGGGTGCCCCCCAAATGGAATTTGTCCTCCGGTGGGAGGATTCCCCCCAACTTGAGGTAGATTTCCTAGGATTTGAGAGCCAGACGTAAAAGATTCACCAGTGTTGTCGATCGGGTTAGGACCACCAAGGCCAGTCCCTCCGGGTTGTTGGATAGGTATGGAACTTCCTGGTACAATTTGAGTAGTGGTTTGGGCAGTGGTGATAGCGGATGCGTTCAGTACCCTAAATCCAAAAGGGAGTGTAGGTCTTGGTGTTACAGGTGTGCTAATCAGGGCTTGATTAGTTACCGCATTACTGACAGGGATAGTCGGAATGTGCGGGGTCAATGTCGAATGGGCCATCTGGAGGGGAATAGTAGACCTTGGGCCAATGAACGGTATGTTCAGAAAAACGGGTGGTGTGGCTATAAAAGTGGTGGCACCGGTAAAATGATCTGGAGGTACGGTGTAGGAAGAAGATGCATTGGCGCCTTCCCCTATTCCATAGAGATCTCGCACCAAGCGTGGTGGACTCCGAACGACGTCTGTAGTCCAAAAATGATCATTGACTAAAGGGTTTTGAGGAGAACCGACCGGAATGTCAGAAGGGTTTAGGACAATGAATTCTCCAGCGGAATTCAGGTGGAGGATCTGTCATTCATATCCCTCCAGAATGCAATAAGCTTCCGGAGATTCCGAGACAATTCGAAAATTCTCCAAAGGGATGGGAACTTCTTCCTGAGAAGTTGTAGTGTTTTGAACCTCGCTCTGTTGAGGAGATTCTTCCGTGGAATGAGGGGGTAAAGGGGTGTTTATTTCCATATTTTCTGGAGGAAGTCCTTGTAGCCTTCGTGAGCGGTGTGGAGGGTCAATGTTGGTAGACAAGAGTCGACGAAAGAAATCTATGGCCAACTGGCGAAAAGAAACAACACACGCTAAAAAAATCTAAGAATCACAACCAAGAAAACAGGACCTTCTTTTGATGACCGTACTAGTTGGTGATGAAATCCAACGTCGCGTGATCAAGTCCAGAAGGGGCAGGGATAGGGTGGAATAGTTACAATGGCAACCTGCTTAACAGACTTACGCCTTGGTGCAAGCTTCCACGCAGTAATTGTGGATTTACCCTCCAAGGAGCCCGAGTGAGTTTGACCAATATCTGCTCCAGGTACAGTGAGACTTCCCATCACTATCACCTTGTGTAAGACCCTAAATATTATGGCCACTAAGGTTACCAATTCGTAGTCAGCCCCTGGGCGGGAACAGTCGACAGTTTGATCCGAACGTATGGGCAGGGTATCAAGCCCGAAACCAACTAAGAGGCTTCCACGCAGTAATTGTGGATTTACCTCAAAGTGATCCCCATAATACGATCCGACCACCACAATCAATTAAACCACGGAGGGTTAGTCCCCGTAGCTTACCCGAATGCAACCTCGTGCATAACCCCTGTGTGAGAGGGGGATCCCAGGCAGACTTATACGATAACTAGATTTACTCTCCCTAACTCAGGATGCTACTGTTTGTTTTGAAAACTTTGGAGAGTTATTCTCACAGCCCTAATCCAAAGTGCTAAGCCTAATCTACTATTGGTGGAGGATCCTAGAAAAGAAAAAGTTCTAGATAACTTTTAATTTAGCGTTGATTTTTATGGCTGTTCTTTACGCAAAGGGGTGCATGGAAGTGAAACAAATGGAATTACGAATCAGACCCAAAGGATGCATCAAACATGATAAGCAATCATTTCCTTTTGATGAACATCTAGCTAAGGGAGAGAGGGAGTTCTTTCACTAACAAGCACAAATACAGAATGCCCTCAAACGATTCTTTTCTCAATTAAATCCTGATGTAATGCAAAAACTTTTAAATGCCTTCTAATACGCACAATCAATCATGGAGATTATTTTTCATTGTTCGTATATGAGTTAAATATCAATTCAACACAATGCTTGTCTTGCTAATTGTCTTTCTTGTATGAATGAAAACCAAACTAGCACAAGCAAAAGTCACACAAACAATACACCCTTCCGTAGCAATCAAAACGAAAAAGCGAAAGAAAAAGAAGAAATCAAAGCGGAAACAAAATTCACACCCAAAAAACAAGAGTTGAAGAGTAACTGATCTTGACTGAAATCAAGATAAAGAGGTCTGTAGGCCTTTGATGACCTTCACCAGGGTTTTTACTCAACTGATGAGGAGGAAAAAACAATGCATGGGTTTCAAACTTCACTCAACAGGAAAAACTCAATGAAAACGGTGAAGAAGGCTACAAGATCCAACTAACAAGATGTTTATTCTTCAAAGAAGACAGATGTCAAGGCTGAAAGGGAAGAGAAGTTGACTCACTAGATCACTCAGCAAAAGAGACACAGAGGCAAACCCTAAAGAAGGCAGTTCTGGAGGGTTTTTTGGCCAAAAAGAAGCTGGCGCTCTGTTGCCAAAGGAAAGGAGTGTTATAGCACTCTATGAAAAGGTATGGGGGAGCGCTGGCGCTATGTTAACACTAGGATAGGGGCGCCAGGGTCTAAAAGCCCCAGAAATGTCAAAAATTCCAAAAATTGAAATTCAAACTCAACAACTATGCTGAGTATGATGAGGTAAGGAGACAATCAACTCATGAAACTAATCAAAGGAGGAGTAAACCAGATCTGAAACAATCAAGGGATAGAACAAGGTCAATGAGGAGAAAAATCCAAACAAGAGGTTTCGATTTGAGGCTATCTCCCCAGCAGAGTCGCCAGTTTCTGTTGTAGGAAAATCTCCCTGTGGATAGGCAGATCACCTCTAGAGCTTGACCTTAACCCTAGACAGAAAAATTCTTATCATGGACACTGAATTCCTTTCAAATCTATCTAAACTAACACACGAGAAGGAAGGATGACAGAAGTACCTTTTTATCGACGTTTGTCCCTGCACGCTCCGAGTTGTGCTCCAATCCTTTGCTCTTCACTGGACCCCATGGACAAAACAAGATACAACCGCTTCCTACTCTATTGATATTAGCTTGAAAACAGATCTATCACTAAGTGATAAGTTCATGTGACATTAGACACAAACTATAAAGAAACAGGCCAAGCGTGTCATATTGATGAGAATAACGACAACAGTACTTACAATCGTAGATGCGAATGCGACAGCTTCGTCAAGTCCCCTTCATCTAACCCTTGCCTAAAAGCCCCACAATCTGGATAATAGCAGCTTCACTGATCACTCTCCTTTGGCTGACTGTGAGTTTTCTCCAAGATCATAAGTTTCATGTATTCGATTCTTCCCCCAATCAGCTATGTTCCAGCACCACTTATGAGATCATAAGTTCGGTGTAATTCTCCATTTCCAATCCCCTTTCACCATTAGAAAGCTTGCTTATATAGCCTTGGAGAGGCTCCAACCACTTGAGATATCCTTGGGGAAGTTGAGGATTTGCCTCCTTCAGTTGAGGATCTGCCCTAGGATCATGGCTGGACTAGGGATTCGAATCCAACTGCTTTCCATGAATGAAAAGATGCTTCCCCCATTCATCTCAACAGCTTAACAACCACCCAGAATAGGTAGCGCTCCCTCAAAAGGGCCATCAGAGCGTTGTAGCGCTCCCTAGTAAGCTTTAGGGGGTGCCAGAGCTCTCAAAATCTATAGCGCTCCCTTAAAAGGGCCAGGGGAGCGTTATAACGCTCCCTGACAGTGTAAGGGGGAGCGTCGGCGCTCCGAGATAGTGTAAGGGGGAGTGCTCCTCTCCAAAAACTTAGTTTTTGAGGTGCTTTCAGATGGAAAAAGGTATACAAGCCTGCTGACTCATTTCTCCTCTTCCAAATCAGATGTTTGAGGTGTTTCATGTGTCTTTCTCATGTCATTATAGGCACGACACAGGCATCATGGCAGTATGCTTCCTTTGACACCTGTGACACTTGTGAGCAACATGCGACACTTGCGACTTTGTGAGCAAAATGTGACACTTGCGACCTTTGTAATGATGACACTTGCGACACTATCAAAGTGAGTAATTTTGATGTGTAACAACATCAAAGCCATATAGCTGTAGAATGTCTTAGGTTTCTTGATTTGTCTAATGGTTCCTTCTCGGGCACCATACTTCTCTCCATATTGAATATGTTCCCTTTCCCAAGCTATCTTTCTCTTGTGAGAGATTGTCATTTGGGAAGGTACTTGAGATTCTATCATATCATGGTCTTATGGAATCTCGTCATCATGGGTAACTATAACTTCCCTCACTGGTTTTGCAACTCTAGGAGCTACAGGTTCTTCTTCATATACTTCTTCAAGCTGGAATCTTCTTGATTTCTCGAGTGTTACATCTTCATAAAAGGTTACATATCTACTGATCTCAATATGATGGTAACCTAGTATATAAATTATAAATTCCTTAGAGACCTCACAATATCCAACAAATATTCCCTTCTTTCCTGAAAGATCGAACTTAGTTATCTTTTCTTTTGGAATGTGTACAAATACTGGACAACCAAATATTTTTAGATGGCTTACTTATGGCTTCTTTATGGTGAACATTTCTTTGAGGGTTTTGAATCCAAGTGCACTATGGGATAATCTGTTTTGGACATATACTGTTGTTCTCGCTACTTCAGCCCATAAGTGCATTGGAATATCTTGATCATGAATCATAGTCTTTACTTCTTCAATAATCGTTATATTCTTTCTTTCTGCTACACCATTTTGTTGAGGATTATAGGGAGTGGTGAGATCCCTCTTAATATCAACATCTCTGCAAAAGCTTCCAAATTCATTTGATGTGTACTCTCCTCCATTGTCTATCCTGAGTATCTTGATTTTCCTTTCGGAGAGGCTTTATACCAAGGCTTTGAATTCCTTGAACTTTCCAAGTACTTCATATTTTGATTTCAAGAAATAAACCCAAGTCTTACGAGAGTAATCATCAATAAAGGATACATAATATACATACCCGCTTAGAGAGTTTGATGACATTGGGCTGCATACATCTGAGTGGACACGTTCCAAGATTCCTTCTACTTTACTATCTTTCTTTGGAAAATGATTCTTTATGTTCCTTCCTTGCGCACATCCCTTGCATACACCTTCATGATCAACCTTTAATTCTAGTAAACCTGCAACTACCTCACTTACATATGGTAAGGCTTTGTAGTTGATGTGAGCTAGTCTTCTATGCCAAAGTTCAAAAGGACTTTCAGTAGAGTGACTCAAGGATACATCTGAGTGACCTTTTAACTTATACAACCCACCTTCTTCTATTCCAATAACAACTACATCTTCTATAGTTTTTCCTTTAGGCCACATAATAAATTCACCATCTATGAATGCAAATCTAAATCCTTTCTTATTTAAAGCTGAGATAGAAAGTAAGTTCTTCGTCAAACCTGCTACATATAGTACATCCTTCATCTCCATCGGGGTCCCTGAATCAAGTTTGTAGGTGGATTCTCCTACTCCTTTGATAAGCTATTGGTAATCATCTCCAAGTGTAACTTTCTGGGAAAAGTTCTTTTCTATAATTCCAGAGAGAATGTCTCTCTGACCTATCATGTGCTTAGAAGAACCACTGTCTATGATCCAAGTATCCTCTCCAGGTGACACAGATCCTAAGAGGGAAGAAAATAAAACGGAGTTTTCAATATCTTTTTTAGTCATATTTGTGGGTGGCTCATCATTTTCAATTACATGGGAATGATGTCTCTTGTTATTTCTCTTCTTGTATTCTTATCTTATGGATAAAAAATTCTTATCAATATGTCCCATATTGTCACAGTGATAGAATTTATATGAGGAGAAATATTTTTCTCTTATTTGACCTTTTTGAAACTTCTGGAATCTCCTTGGAGGGTGAGATTCTTTATGGAAATGGGTGAATGTCTTTGGAGAGTGTGAATCCTTATGTATTTGGGTCTCCTTCTAGAAGTGAGACCTATAGTTTGGTATCTATAGTTTCCTCCTTTCGTCCTTTAGCATTAGTAGCTATAGTTTGGTCTTCATCCCTTAATAGTATCACTTCTCAGTTAGCTACTCTTGCTTCTTCTTGAACACATTCTTCCCCCATAATGTCAAATTGTAGTTTTTCCTTTCTGGCACAAATAGTTTGGATGAAGGAATCCCAAGGTCTTGTGAGACCATTAAGATCCATCATTATGAGTTCATATTCATCCAAGTTGTCTCCAATTTCTTCTAGTTGTTCCTTGAATTGAGAAATCCTAGAGAAATAGTCATGAACTGTTTCTCCTTTCTGCATCTTTGTATTCTTGAGTTGGGTTCTCAAGTTCATCTTCCGGTTAATTTTATTTCCTTCATACATTTTGGTTAGGAAATCAAACATCTCTTGTGGAGTATTCTTAGAATCCACTTGAGGGATCAATTGATCTTTAATAGAGTCTTCAATGATTATTTTGGCCCTAACCATATCCTTCTTGTATTTTTCTTTAGCTACATCTTCGTCGGGTTCCGATACATTTTCCTTTATGAATTTTGCAAGATCATTCTATTCAAGAATGAGTGCAATCCTATACTTCCATTATTGGAAGTTTTACACACCTTATAAATTTTCAACCAACTTGGTGCTTGCAGACATCTTAACCTGGAGCTGGGAAAATGACCAAAAAATGAAAGTGCTCAGAAATTAAATATGAACTTACCAGGTAGTGCGTTTGGTTGAGGTGAGTAGGCTGGAGCTATCAGACTTAAAAAATTTCAAGTTTTACCCCTTGAAACTTGACCTATGAAAATATGGATTGGTACTTCTGGTACTAGTTTTGGTTTCCTGGTTTTCTAGTTTTCTAGTTTTTTGGTACCAACCAAAACTAGGGTTTCACTTTCCGGACGCTATGGCCACTTAAAAGGTGCACTCAAGCTGCCAATATCTTCACTAGGATAGGGAACACTTTTCTAGATGGTTTTTAGTCTCAAATTCCTTTCCAATAAAAAGCCCTAATTTTCTTGTACGCCAATAGTGGCGTTTTTGGTTACCTAGTGAAAGGTGCTCTATTAAGTCAAGCTCTGATACCATGTTAAATTTTAAAGTTGTTATTAAGTTATTTTCAATTTACTAGAAAATAATAGCATAAGAAGGATCACTGAAAGAAACACATCACAAGGTACACATCATTTTATCCTGGGAAACCCTCATGGGGTAGAAAACCCAACAAAAACTTCCTTAATATAGATTGCCAATACAATGCCAAGATAAAAGACCAAACACTAGAGAATATCCAATATTGAGTAATGCACCTCTCTCTTCTTCTTCTTCTAACTGGAGCTTCCTTCAAACTTGCACACTAGATGAGTGACTTGAGTGAGTGAGAGAATGAGGTGCTAGCCTCTCTTGTTTATATTGGCTGAGGAGTGCTAGGGTGGTGTCTCTTCATTAGGCCAGGACGACTTCTCCAATTAGTGGCTAAAACCACTTTAATTAGCCCTAGGAGATGACTTCTCAATTAACATATTTTAATTAGGGTTTGACCATTCCAAAAAATGGGATTTGGTCATATACAAAGCCCAAAATGATCAATCCACAAAAGGGGATTGATCCCTAATATAATAACTCAATAATAAGTAGAATATTCTTCGCAATTACAATATTTCAATAGTGTGAAGTATCTCCAACAATATGGGCCTAAATGTACATGCAATGTGTAAATACATATGTAATAGGGTCATCCCAGTGATAAAGAGGCCTCATGTGCAAGTGGAAATAGCTATATATAAGAGATCATGTATTCATTATTGAGAGGGGCATTGTGAAGTATGAATGGTATTTGGTTATTTGGAGGGGGTTACCCTATTATTTAAGGAGTTATTGTGTAATTTATCTATCTTGGAGTTTTTATCCATGTTGACATCATATACATGGTTTGTACTTATGTTATTTTATGATATTTTTAGCATTTTGGTTCATTACATTTGGTATCAGAGCACCATTCCTAGGGTTTTGCTCCTCAAGATAGTCATTTTTTCATTTTCTCTATAACTTTTTCTTGGAGAATTTTTAAAAGGTGAAACCTGGAGAATATTTATTATACTTATCATAGTACCTGGGATATGAATTTCATCTTTTGTATCATTTTAATTTCATAGATACACTCTGTGGAAGATACGGTATATGACTAATCCTATTGACTAGTCTCAAATAGGTGTTCCAGGTAAAACAATCATAACTTCTTCCTAGAGTGTCCAAATTGAGTGATACTAGTTGCATTGGATAGTGGTCAATCTTTGGTATTTCTGATGTAAGTTTTCAAATTTTATATGAATTATTTTACACGGGGCACACTATACAAGTGTGATCTCTTGGAAAGGACAAAAATCAACAAGGTGTGGGGAAGTTACCATAACTTCCACTTGGCACATCCAATTTTGGTTAGAACTATGGAATTATAGAGAAAACATTTCAGAGTACTGTAAGTCCCAATTTTAGACTAAGAAGGGATGAAATTGCAGAGATAAATTATAAGTAAGGTCAGCTAGGAGGACAGACTCCAAATCAGGGTTTCAAAGGTGTGTTCACTTAAAACTATCATAGCTTTTGATTGGAATGTCTGATTGAGCTGATTCAAAATCCATTGGAAAGATAAAACATAGAAGATAATATTGGAACAAGTATTACAACTGTTTGAGATATTTGTCCTTAATATAATGAGGTTGTTATTTGAGGGTTGGGATTAGACCTCAATTAAGAATCAATGGAAATACCTAAATGCATAGGAGATGAAGATAAAGATGAAATCATTCCTATGGAATGGTTAAGGTTGGTAAAACAATAAAATATGACTCCTTCAAAGGAAATAGATTATTTTTTTGATGAATCTTGGTAGTGGTGGATGAGTGTTGATAAAAATACTAGATGGCACTACACCTGGGAAGAATTTGAAAAACTCTTCTCAGATAAATGGATTAGGGATACAAAAATGGAGAAATTATATAGAATCTAAGATGAATTAAAAGAAGAAAAAGAATACATTAAGAATAAGGGTGAGGAGCTATCTAAGATATGATCCCTTAATGAAACGCTCATTAAGTAGGTTAATAAATTAAAACAAGAAAATAATAGTAAATCAAAGTGGGAAAATGATGATTCAAGGGAAGATTTGAAAATGAAATATGAAGAGATATGTATATTATGAAACCATAATAAAAAACTATTGGATGAGATCAAGATATTGAAAGAATAAAATAAATATTGTCAAAATCAGTAAGAAAGAAGGATCTTGGATGAAGAATCTACCAAAAGACTAGAAGATGAAATTTTCAGGAAGGTTGAGGAATCCTTAAACATTGATGAGGTAAAATCAGAAATACAAGCCAAAATTGAAGAAGGATGTCAAAATTTGTTAGATGGGATCACATTGCATCTTCAAAAGGAGAAAGAATACAAGATTTAAGAAGGTCAACAAAAGATACTTGAAGAAGTTGAACTCCATATGGAGGATGTACATGCCAAATATGATGGTATTATCTCAAAGGCTATAGTAATCAAAGACCAAGCAAAGATGATCGGGGATGCCATTGTCGCTAAAAATAAGATAGATGAAATGCATGTGCATAGTGAAGGAATACCATCAAATTTGAAACCGTATCGACACCCTCATTACCAAGAAAAATTTCAAGAAATACAAGAAGGATGATATCAACATTATGAAGGAATAAGACGAAATACTTGTCAATATTCATGGAACAAGGAATCACCAAACTACTCTCAACAAGCTATTATCATAGACCAACAACCACTACAAATTGGAGAATCTTCAACAAAAATACATGGAATCAAAGGAAAGAATATTATGCAATAACTAGACACCAAGGATTAAGACCGAAAATAATTGATTTTGGATGGATAGATAATAAAAAATGGACTAAATAAAGCAGGAACATAAGAAAATCATATTACTTGGTTTCATCACATGTGAAGCCTTTAAATGCAAAGCTTTGAGGACAAATATTTTTGAAGGAGGGTACTATGTTATGACCCAAGGGGGGCATATATGTGGCTAAATGTATATGAAATGGACCCAAGGGGGGGGTGGGGGGTAGGGGCGGGCATATATGGGCCTAAATGTACATGTAATGTGTAAATACATATGTAATATGGTCGACCTAGTGATAAAGGGGCCTCATGTGCAAGTGTGAATAGCTATATATAAGAGATCATGTATTTATTATTGAAAAGGGAATTGTGAAGAATGAATGGTATTTGGTTATTTGGAGGGGGTTCCCCTATTCTTTAAGGATTTATTCTGTAACTTATCTATCTTGGAGTTGTGCTCCACATTGAAATTTTGTACCTGGTGTATACTTGTGTTATTTTATGATACTTTGAGCATTTTGGTTCATTACAGTCAATCTCAACAAATCTGATGGATATGACCTCCTCTGATGAGTTGATTAGAGAAAATATTGTTTTTCTCTTCATGGCATCATAGATGGCTTAATAAAATTTCACATCGGTGTCTTATATTTGGATCCTAAATGTTGGAAATGGTGGCAATGGCATAAGAAATCCCACAAGGATTATATTTATTGGACACAATTTGTCTCAAACCTCTATGTATTCTTTGAAATAAACACTTATTATTTGGGAGGACTAACCAAGGTTAAATAGTATGGCATAGTTGAATATCTCATCTCCACTTTTGAGAAGCTAGCCATATGTATTGATGCCATGCCCAATGCATTTTTCAAGGAATTATTTATCAATTGTTCAAAAGAAGATATATGTGCACAAGTCTTAATGTTTCATCCTATTACTTGGATGGGATCCTCTCAAAGAGCCTAAGAATCCTAATAGTTGTTAAATTATTAACTAAAAAAGACCCCATTTATTCTCCATTCCTATACCAATATTCCCCCACCCCCCCCACAAATTCCCTTTCCCTCCACCAATCCCTCTTAGTCCTTTCCACCTCCCAAGATTCACAAGCTAACCTAAGTCAAAATTTCTAAACACCAACTTAAAGGTCTCTACTACAAATGTGATGAGAAATATTCCCCCAAGCATAAATAGAAGGAGAAAAAACTCATTATGGCCACTTGTGAAGAAATTTTTGATGATGAAGCTAAATTTGTAACCTTGGAGGCCTTTCCTCCATCTATTGAAGACATTCCCCCATTTGATTTACAAGATGTTGAACCATATATCTCCCTGCATGCCTTGACTGGTATTTCTACTCCCCAAACCCTCAAATTGATTGGCTACATCAAACATCACAAAGACATTGTCTTAATTGACAATGTAACACTCACAACTTCATTCATAAACATGTATCCCAGGAATCCCACTACTACATCCATGTTTTGAAAAACTTCCAAATCATGATTACTAATGGAAGTTCTATGAGATGTGGTGGTCATTGTGAAAATGTGGGGCTTTAAATGGGTGATATTATCTAAAAACCCACATGTTTTCTATTCAAATGGGTGGTTGTGACATTGTCTTGGGTGTTGAATGGTTATTGACATTAGGCCCCATCACCATGCATCTCATGAGTTACAAATGATTTTCCAACATGAGGGGGATATGAACACTTTTGAAGGAACTACAATTGGATCTCTTGAGATAATTATCTCCCACCATATGGAAAATATTCTTAAAAGGGGGTACTCATGAATTGTAATTCAATTTTATGTTATTAAATCCTTTTATACACCTTCTCAACCCATTCATTCCTAACATGAAATTAGCCTTTGGCCAAACAACAATCTATCTTTGAATCTCCTTAAAGAATACCATCCTCATGAGGTTACCATGATCATTTATTTCACTCATTCTGTGTAGCCTCCCACCCAATGTATGACTATATCACCATACATTTTCCCAAGAAAATGAAATATAAAATATATTTCATGAGTTTCTAGTATGCTCTAGTACTATCCCTTATTCATCACTATTTGTCACAGCCGTCAAAAAAGAAGGCACTTGGCACATGTGTCCTAATTTCTGAGCTCTAAAAAATTTGATAGTCAAGGATAAATTTCCCATTCCAATCATTGATGAACTTTTGGGTGAAGTCAAGGGTGATCAATTATTCACCAAAATCAATCTCTACTAGATCTATCACCAAGTTTTTATGAAATAAGTGGATATTCCTAAAACTACTTATCACACTCATGAAGGCCATTACAAATTCTTAGTGATTCCCTTTGTCATTTTCAATGAACCTTCCACCTTCTAGAGTCTCATGAATAAAACATTTAAACCCTTTCATGTCATTTTTTACTTTTCTTTTTTTATTACATCTTGATCTATAGTAAAACTTGGAAATCCCATGTCACCCATGTGGATCAAGTCTTACAACTACTTGTTTATCATCAATTCGTTATTAAGTTATGGAAATGTGCATTTGGCATCTCTAAAATGGAATATTTTGGTCATGTTGTTAGTCATGAAAATATGTGTGTGTATCCAAAAACAATTGAAGCGATGAAGGATTGGCCTCACCCAAAAAATCTTAAAATTTTAATAGGGTTTCTTGGTCTCACTAGTTATTATAGGAATTTCATACGAAACTATGGTAAAATTGCATATCCCCTCACAACCTTGTTATAAAAAATTCTTTCAATTGGAGTGATGCCACAAAATTATCATATTTAGACTTGCCTTCTAGAACTGGATGAATAGGATTTCATTTGGTTACATCCAAAGGCCATACATGAAAAAAGAGAACAACATCTCCATGAGTGCATTATACAAGATGTCCTATTACAATTAAAGGATACACAACCTAAGGATACCACATGGGAACTAACAAAGGTCCTTTAGCAATTCCCTCATCTCTAACCTTGAGGACAATGTTGCTTTATAAGTTATATGGTATGTTAGGGTCCTACCCTAACCCCTTAAGTAGATATATATGTTTATATATATTGAAGCTATGTCTATTAAATAAGGCCCATGTAGTAGATATGGTGTGAAAGCAATAATTGTAAGAAGGCTAACTGGAAGGTTCTGCCTACTAGAAAGTTCATAGAGACTGTATAATTAAGTAGAAGCAAGGTAATGGGATGTGTTATGAAGCATATTTTAATTGGATATATGATCATTTTGAGGTTTCCCCCTTGAAGAGGAAAGTTAAAATTGCTTTCATCAACAAAGGTATTGCTAATTGTGATATTTGGGTTCTTCTACAATTTCCTATTGTTGTTATGGTCTACCATTTCTACTCTAAATATTTCCATATTTTGTTATTTCTTCTTTGAATTTTCTATTTTTCTAATAAATAAAACCACATTACCATCAAGAATTAATGTGTTCACCTTGGATGCCATGACATGCTTGGTAATATGAAACCTACTTATTGAATTGAAAATATGTTGAGAATCATTGTTTGGTCTAAGACTTTAGGAGATCAGTATATGGTTGAATGTGTTCAAAGTGACACCAATGCAATTGTATAAATAATTTCCTTTAATATTGTTCTTCTTCTTATGAACTAGGGTCACATCTTAACCATACCACATGAAGGGTAAACTTTTAAAATTTTCTTTCTCATGAATTCAGACTTGTCTTAAATCTGAATTGTAAACAAAACTTTGAAATGAGAGATATGTGTATGAGGGTATGGCCTTAGTGTGTGAAATAGAAACATACCTTACTCATGACCATTGAAAAATGTCATGGAATTTTTTGTGAAATCCCATATGAAGTTTTGATTTTGAATTTAGATGAGCATATGCATATGGTTTCTTGTCATGGAGAAAAAAATTATTTCTATTGTTAAGTCGATCAATATTTTCATACATACTTGTTTTGACCTCTATTTTGATTTGAACAAAAGACACTGAACTCTTTTTAATTAAATCACCCAATTACCCTCCTCTTGGTGGTGAAGTAGAGGGGATATGTTACACTCGATATCTTAACAATGTCCATAAGTTTTGTTGATATGTGTTGATGAAATAAATAAATAAATAAATAAATAAATATTATGTAGTAGATATAAATTTATAGGGGTTTCACTTGTTGGTCAATATCCTATCATGTTCATTCATAAAGGAGGTTTTAAAATTGTGAAAAATTAAGTAGAAGTTTCATATTACGGGGGGAGGTACCTTTTAATTGAAGAAAATTTTATAGGTATTGGGGCCTAGGGGGCATTGTATAGGGAAGGGGAAGTTTATATGTATTGAAAACATGTTATAAATATTAGGTGGTGTCTCGCTGGGCAATAAATCAATGCACAATCAACAATGGTGAAACTCTCTTTTGAAAGAATAAATTAAGAGTGAGGTTGTACCTTTTCCCCTTATTGATATCATCCAAATCCTTTGTATGGAAAACAATATCGAGAACCAGATCCCCTGTCTTGCATACCTCTATATGTATCAATTTTCCTAACCCTCCTTTTTACATGTATTTATGTATGTACGGTTTTATCTCTAATTTTTTTATGGTTTACATTATTTTGGGTTGGTTCCATGCATTCATAAAATCCCATACCTTGAACCCATATTAAGGGAAGAGGTGCTCACTAGTTGAAGGGACTCTCTTGCAAACCACAAATTTTCATTGTATAAGGTTATTTTGGTGTTTTCAATTGGGAGAATGAGGTTTTTCGGGTTTTTACAACATTGACAAAGTCAATTTCACCAAACAACATATATGATCCCTCCATAAAACCTCATGGGGATGTGTATACTTTCCGTTTTTCACTACATGGTGAGAGGATTATGATTACCTCAATGTTATTGATCTCATCCAACCAAACAGGCTTCTTGTTTGGGAAGATGGGTCTAATCCCCCAGATACAAATAATCCCCTTATGTTACGTTTGATCTTAATCGTAATATATGAAAATACATAATGAAATGATAGAGTACAAGGAAGAAAAGGCTCGTTTCTACCTAAAGGATGGTAAGAATTTTCCTATGACAAATTGAGCCTTGGGATCACAGTCTCTTGCATCTAATCTAATGAGAGTGCCTTTAAATTTGAATTATAAGAAAACATGAATGTGTTATGGAGCAGATCATTTTCTTAAATATTACTAGAAATACCAACTTGATAGATATGTAGATATTTTCTTAAAATATTTGTGAGATCAGAGATATGAGGCACAAAGAGTTACACCATGAGGTCGTTCATCTTTCTAGGTTTACAAATAGATATCCAAATACATAAATACATTCCTTAGTGAATGCATGACCACATATTATACTGAAGAGAGGGGTGAAAGTAGTATAACACCAAGCCCTTGAGACCAAGGCAATCTTACTATAGGGGCATATCCCTATGTTGGGATGTCAATGCACTTTTTTGTTTATTTTTTGTTATTTTTGTGATTTGTGAGATTATAAGAGTTTTTTCCCATCTATGTACTAGGGGTAGAAATAAAAAGAGATATTAAAAATTCCATGAAAAAAATGTACTAGGGGTAGAAATAAAAAGAGGTATTAAAAATTCCATGAAAACAAATGATACCTATATATCCACTAAAAATAGGGGGGTTTTAAATTGGATAGATTTAATGGGAGTGAGGTTCAACAAAATAATATTGGGGGATATTTTTCGATATATAATGAAAATAGGGGTATTATTTAATATCCCATGAACAAATGTTCTATGTCATAGATGCACTTAGTTAATCCATCATGTATGATTCCATAATAAGAAAAAGATCACATTCATGTCTCATCATCAATCCTACTACTAAGAGATGTTCATCAAACATACATGCAACTTAGATATTTCATCACAAAATCTCATAAAACACAATTGAATTTACCAATTATAAATTTGGTATAAAATTGGATAGTTCAACAAATATTTTTCTTAAGGGCGGCAAGGTTTGCAAGTTATAGAAGATAAAAGGTCATAGAAATATTGGAAAAATGGGTTAAGTCACTTATCATGAAGCATGGTCTATAAGGTTGTGAAAAGGAGACTATAGACTTGTGCAATGCCAAGGATGATTTTAGGGGCTAAATTTCACTCATGGGCTAATTTTCCATGGTTTTTCCCAAAAAATGATTCGCTATTCTAAAAGTAATTCACCCAAATTCTATAGGATAAAATTATTTTACCTTAAAAATCGCCAAAATTTTATACAAACTATATAAAATCTTATAATTTTAAATAATTTTACAAAAATGTCGCCAAACATTTTATAGTTGGCATATGAAGGATTAGTAAGATTCGCCAAGGTTTCTACATTTAAAAATAAATTTCCATCCTTAAAATCATCCTTGCAATGCAATACTTATAATGAACAAGAGCATCCATTGGAACAAGTGGAATGATGAATTTTTTTAACACATCCAGAAAGAAATTTATGCTAGGGACACTTGTGCAATCAATACAACTAAGCATATTTTAGAAATTATATAATATGAGAAAGAGGTAGATGATTTCATGGGGATTCATAAATGGAAGCACATGGAACTCACTAAATAAGTCAAATATCTATAGTTGTTGGTTGCTAGAATAGTGATCCACCTTAGTCTTCCTAGAGAAATCATCTCATCTCCCCTGCTAATGAATGTGGCTCATCATAATGTCTCTCCCTCTACAATGTATCGTTAGCCTCAAATGGAAATTAGGACACACAACACCCTCTATATTTAGAATTGGAATACAACACAAGTGTGATCAAGCCTACAAGAATCACCTAGATGATGCTAGAGTAAAGTGTTGGGAGAATGTGTATGCTTGTGCCCACCATGGACATGGAAAAGAATGATTTATTTTCATGTTTCTATATGTTTGGACATGTGAGTTTTTTTCTTAATCAATATGTAAGGAAAGCCATAAGAGACTAGAAAATGTAAGAAAAAACCACCATCCTTACTATTTGTTGGCGTGCAGTGGGAAAACCCTAGGTTCAATAATAATAAACCAACATGACCCTTAGATACCGACCCTTTCGGCATCATGTGGAAGAAATTGAAGTCTCACCTGAGGCATATAGAGGGATTGTATGAACCAATTTTATGCAGTGATGAGGGGAAGTGAGGCATGACCATACTATGCATTGTCCATTCATCTACAATGTGCATCGTTTCCATTAATTAATCTTTAATTATCATGAAATATACCACGTGTGCGAAATTGCTCTACTTAAAATTCATTCATTCATCATTAACTTAAGTGTGCGTGATCACAACAACATATATCAGTGACATATTTAGAATACTAAACATTCATCATCATTGCGGAGTAGCCACAAACAGTAAACAAATCTATAATAACCATCCATCACATGCATAAAACACATAAGAAACACATCAAGACACAAGATTGTAACGTGGTTCACCCCAAATTGGGTTACATCTACAATGGTTGGCTTCTTATAGTATTCATTCGCAATTTCCTTACAGTTGTGCACTGCACTCATATATAGATATTCAGTTACAACCCAAACTTTCCTAATCCATTCTATGTTGCAGTGCACACATCCCTTTCTATTGATCTTCAACCCAACTCATACTTGACTACTCAACCAAAATAGTTAAAAATATGAACCACTAGCCAACTCTTCACTGACCACACACTTTACTAGCTAATCTCTCCTTCTACCCAAAAATCTATTACATATTTATAGCATTCTATTATCACTAAGCCCTTTACAACATGGTTACAAAGTGGAAAATATGTCCCAAAACTTCCTAACTAACTCTCGTTTCTTGCATGTTGACTCCTAATAATGTGCTTAACTTTTTTCTGTGCGCACTGCTCCTTTGCCAAAATGTCACGTGATTTGCTCGCGCGATTCCAAAACTTGTCCAAAATAACCTAGTCCAACAGGCCCCCAACACTCACATGTGGTTCATATTGAGCCACTTATGCCTAGTGCTACTCTCCCTTTGCCACAATCTTGGTTACCAAGAAGTTCTAAAATGTTTGCTTAGCAGTGGTGATCATCCCCTTCACTGTTTCTTATTTCTTTGCTAAATAGTTTGCTACCTGCGTTGTTATCAGGCCTTATAGCTTATCGGTAGTCTCCCAGGTGGATTGTTTCAACACTCTTTGTTCAACTATGACCTCTTATGCTAACTTGTATGCCTATTCCTATAATATCTCCATATTTTACACAATATCCTACTGCTCTTCTCTCATCTAGTTCATTTTGGAGAATAGCTTCTTGTTTTCTACCATTGTTGTCATCTTCTCTTTTGGTGGAAATATGCTCAGTGTCTCCTTAAAATTCTATGCTTTCTCCTCTGCAACTTGAATATTCTACCCAATTTCTTGTAACTCAACATCTTCTGTCAACTGAGTCCATAATTATGTGCTTTATTCACAAATTTTGGCATACTCTACTTCTAAACTCTTGATATTCTCAACAGTCGTGTTCACCATCTTCTCCCTTTTATCTCTCTACTCAGGTGGAGTATCTGGTATTGCGCATGCTCCCAATTCTATAATATTTGAGTGGAAGCCTTGAATAGCTTCACCAATCTTTCACACCTACTCTTCTATTGGAGTATCCACCTCCATTGGTACTTTTGAAAGTTCCTTGTATGCTTTTTTGACTTCCTTCTATATCCTCTCTTCCTTCTACACATCCTTGTCCCTTTCCATGATTATTTTGTTGTACTAGATATGCAAAGCTATGTTCTCTGTTGTGACCCTAACCAACTCAATGGAGGTCTTTTCTATGCACAGGTTGAGTTCTTGCATAAAGCTGACCTGCAGTCCTTGTAACATCTCTATTGGAATCTTTGACAAATCTAAGTCAATGTGACTTAAGGCTTGCACCTACTCTTGAATCTTGGTCGATGTGAATGTTATATCCCCTAATTCTATCTTTACCATCCTGCACTCTCCTGCTACTTCTAATGACTTAGATACTTCCAGCCTCACTTCTGCAGTATGTGCTATGATTTCTATTTGTGCATCTTCTACCTGTCGTGTTGGCATGATCCTTGTTGTTTCTAACATCTAGCACAACTCAGCCATATGATCTTGTATCTTTCTTTTCATCTCCTCTTTTTGTTGTGTCACACACTGAAACACATCATCCATAACTTCCTTAACATGATAACCAATCTTTTCTAGATTGTTCTTTGTTAGTGCTTGTATATTTCATTCCTTCACATCCCTTTCTCTTCTTTCTATGTGGCACTGATATTCATTTACCTATATCTTTGCTCTTATCCATTAGGCATTGTACAATCTTCCCTTTTTCATTTACTTGACCCTCTTCTTCTCCTCCGCTTGGTATTTCTTCAATCTCTCTTTTTTTCATCCTTGGTTGCTCAGTTTGTCGATGGGATTTACCAATCTACGTCCCAATCTTCCATGATCAGTCCTAGTTCTTCCTTTGCTATCATGTACTTCGTGGCTAGTCATTCTTTTCCTGGTTCCTTCTTTGCTTGAACGTAGAGATGGTGGCGATCTACCTTGAACCGTGCAATTGATTTATATGATTCTACTATTTGTGGTTGTATCTGCGGTGTATCTTGAATACATATCCTAATGGTATCCTTATAAATATAAAAAAATATATTATTGTTTAATTGTTGCTCCTTATGTGCAGTATGCCACAAGTTAAGATATCTTGCAGCCAATCATGCCTTATATTTTTGTCCCAAAAATCATGCATCCTTCAACTCCCTCAATGCTGCTAATGCAATTAAAATTAATAACCATGTGTAGTGAAATCCAGTTTCTTTATCTTGTGCCTCTTCATAGTCGATCAAGAACTAGTTAAGAAAAAATGTCTCCCAGTTCATCTACATGCCCTTGACGCACTTCTCGGCTGCCACTATTACTGTTGCCGGTACTTTGTCCTTCTGACACTTCCTTAACAACTTACATGGAAATAATTATGTTGCAAACCTCACTGTAGGGTCACATATGCTTGCTACATCCAAATCACGCACTACTTTGTGTGTATGAAACTTCTCTCTCATGATCTCTGATAAATCCTTCTCATTCTTCTTCTCTGAAAATAACAGTGAGGGGTCCTCCCCTTGCGATGGTAGTCCAGTAATTCACAAAATCAAATATGTGTCAAGGGAGACCGACCTATCGATCCATAAGTAACCTCCGTGCATGCAACTCAACAACATCTTCATGCATGAATTGATATTTGTGCTCCTTCTGAAATGTGGTATGTCGAATAAATTCAGGATTCCATCTTTCTCCAACTTTGTTTGCCATGTATGTGGCTCTATTACAATCATTTGTGTTTCTGCGCTGATGTGTTTCTTCAAATACTTACTATTTTCTAGCTCCAAGAATTTCTTCTTGTTTGTAATATCATGGTATGCATACTTTAAATTCGGTACCAAGCCTAACATATATTACTCCATGATCACTCTAGGTGGGATTTCTCTCTCCACAAGTGGATACTTAGAATGTTTTGACAACCTGAATGGATTTGTTGTAACTTTCATTGGTGGTACGTAATCTCTTGGAAATATCGTCCTTGATGAGGATGCCCCCGGGTTCTCTTCAACTACAGGTACTACTGTTAGATGACTTCATTTTTTCCTTGGTGCTGATGTTGATGTCGCTGCTATCTTGGGTGGTGCCATCTCTCTCTGCAACAATATCCCTATGAATAACACCTACAACTCTGCAACAATCTCTCGGCTCTACAATTCCTCCTCGCTTAACTCTCTATTCAAACTATAATCGATTGTAAACTTTCCTCGTCAACCCTTCTCTTGATTTTATAACCCATCGACAATGGTCAACTTATATTTGTGCCTACACTTATCGTTTAATCCACTAGTGATTTGCATTCAATACGTATCTTAACCTTGCATTAAATCTGAATTTTTCAGCGTATCTGGGTCTAGATTTTCCAGTCTGTTGTGATATTCATGGTACTTTCCATTTATTACTATGCATATCTCTTGTTTTGACATGATGTTTCCTCATAAATGATTTTTCCCATCATGTTTCCTCTTTAATTCTCTTAATTGTTATCTGTGTGATCGCCTCTCTCTGTGCGATCTCCTCTCTTCACAACTTACTTCCTTCGTATGTGCACCCTGCTGCATGCTTATTTCTTTTTCACAACATTTTCCTTCTTATCTTGTTTACTTGTTAACATTAACTCCTTTGAATGTTGATTCACTCTTCCACTTTCTACTTCTTCCCTGAACCATTTTCTTTCCTTTTACCTTTTGTTTACTTTTTCTTTCATTTTCTTCCTTTTTCTTTCTTTTTCTATCTACACTATAATAAATATATAAGGTTATTGTGCAGTCATCTTAGTGCGTAGAAGGATGAACATCCTTGTATAGTTTCAGTCGACTCCCATTAACTAGCCCTTACAAAACTTCTCCATACAACCTCTCCAACTAAACAACACCTGTTTCTATCACATATTTGATCACATATGGGCCTAACCAATGCATCTAGAACTTCCATGGATGTTGTAGAAACTTACTGTCATAGAGTAATACTAAGTCTCATATCTAAAAATTATTCTATTTAATGTGTCTATCATGCCAATATGTATCACTCCCTTTCTGTACTTGTTGACAAAAACCTACAACAAAATGCTCTTCTTCTAATTCCATTAGTCTTGATAGTATATTTCCCACTGTGCCTGAATTTGTAAGTTATGTCATCGCAACAATGCATAGACTTGGTACTATGAATTCCATCGGCATAAGAGATTCTTGTCCATACGTCAACCTAAATGGAGTTTGTCCTATCAGCTTCTTGCTAGTGGTCCTATAAGCCCATAACACTGTTATAATCTTCAAGTCCCAGTCATATTGACTTATCTTGCAAACCTTTGCCAACTCATGTTCCAAGATCTTATTGAATGCTTCTATTGTACCATTTTCTTGTTGATGGTATGGTGTACTCTTTTGATGATGATTTGAAACTCCTTTGTCAATGTTGCAATTTTCCTATTCATAAAGTCAGTTCCCTGATTGCTCATAAGTACTCTTGGGCATCCAAATCTCATGACTACATTTTTGAACAAAAATTGTGCAGATGTCTCTGTGATGTAGTCTCTGACTAGCTCTGCCTCGGCCCATCTGGTTAAATAGTCTGTCACAGTAATGAGGTACCTAGATCCTTACCTCTTAGTTGATGGATTGATGGACCCAACAAAGTCCACTACCCATTTTTCAAATGCTTGTAACGTCACTTGTGGAACTAAGGGAATTTCATCTCTCTTAGAAGGCTTCCCAAGTCTTTGACAAACATTGCAACTTTGACCAAATTCCTTATCATCTATATGAAATGTAGGCCACCATAATACTCGATGTAGAATATTGTGAGTTATTTCCTTTCCTGCATAGTGGCATCATGCAACCCCTTCATGTGCCTCTGATAGTACCATATTTCTTTCATGCTCCAACATGCAATGTTGCAAAATGCCCTCTTCTCTTAACTTGTACATATGTCTTGCTATAAACTGGTAGTTTGTTGCCTTCACTACTAGTTTCTTTTTCTGTGCCACTGTGAAGTGTGATGGGGCTACTCCAATGCTTAAAAATTGTACTATGTATACAAAATAGTCCTCCACCATCTGAATTGCAAATAAGTGTGCATTTGGTAAACTTTCATCCAGGTTCCTTACATCTTCACTTGACAGTATGCATGATAAGTGATCCAGTCCTAAATTAAATTTCCTTGGTTTCACGATCACCTCAAAGTCATATTCCTGGAACAGTAATAGCCATCTGCATATTCTTCCCCCTAACACTGGCTTGTTAACTAGGTATCTCAGCGTAGAATGGTATGCATACATTTTGAAATGAGATCCAAGTAGGTAATGTTTGAACTTCTGCAAGGAATACACCATCACCAAACCTTCTCATTCCATCGTAGTATATTTATGCTTTGTATATGGTAACTTCCTGTTGGTGAATGCATTCAGATGGTCTATCTCTCCTTCACTTGGTTGTGCCAAAACTACTCCTAATGTTATAGACGAGGCATCCACATGAACATGAAATTCCTTGTTCTAGTCAACAAAAACTAAAATCGTCATGGTGACTATCTTATGTTTCAATGTATTTAGACTCTTATGAAATTCCTCATTCCATTGATACCTAACTTCCTTCTTCATCAACTTCTCCATAGGGGTTGTGATCTACGCATATCCTTTGATGGAATTTCTGTAATATCCTATATGACCCATTGTGGATTTCAACTGTCGAACAAAATTTGGTGGTGAAAAATCAACAATCAAAACTATATTTGTAGGGTCCATTAACAATCCCTATTTAGACACCACATGGCCCAACAAGATTCCAAAAGGCGCACAAAAAATGCATTTCTTTAGATTCAATGAGATATGGTATTGCCTACACTTGTCCAACATTAATCATAGAAGTTCAACATGATCTTTTAATAGGCTAAATATTGTCGAATAATCTAAGTACACTTCTAAGAACTTATGAATGAACTTTTTGAAAGCCACAAAAACTACTATGGAAAATGTCATTGGTTCATTCTTCAACCCAAATGACATAATTGTGTACTAGTAACAACCCCATTCTGTCACAAAGGTTGTCTTATATCAGTCTTCTTGTGCAATATTGATCTAGTGGTCTCCTGAGAATCCATCTGTAAAAGATCAGTAAGCCTCTTGATCCCCTACATTCTCTAATACTTCATCTATAAAAGGCATAGGAAATGGATCATGTAAACAAGCATTGTTAAACTTTATTAGATCTACGGATATCCTAATTCCTCATGTTTTTTTTTTTTATCTTGAACTACCATTGGGATAATCCACTCTTATTCTTCAATAGGTTCTATAATTCCATCCTCTAACATCCTATCTATCTCTTCTTTTACCTTCTACTTATATTTCGGGTTCATTCTATATGGTCTTTGTCGCATGGGTTTGGCATCTAGTTTCAATTGTATTTTTATCTTTCCCAAATCTCCTGCAATTCCCTTCATCTCTGAAAAAGTAGTTGGAAACGAGCCCTGATACTTACACAGTAATTCAACAATCTTCTCAACTATTTCCTCGCTCCAATAGTCTCCTATGTTTGAAAACTTAGGATTTTATTCTGTACCAATGTTCACATTGCGCATTCTTATGGGCTTTGCATATATAGCTGACTCAAGCTCCAGTCCTTCTACTACACACTCCCCATTAGTTTCTGGTATCTACAAATTCCTTGGATCTTCCTCATCTTGGTCTTTCTTCAGAAACATTATAACATTGCACGACCTCTTCAATTGTTGCAGTGACTCTAGGTGCACTATACAAAGGTATTTATCCCAACAATTCCTCTGGTGCAAAAATATTATTCTTCATAACCTGGAAGGCTAAGTCAATCAAAGGATTATTAGTTTCAAAGATGAACATAACCTTGAAGTTCTTGGTCAACTCTTCCCAATCTACTATTTCTTTGTGCACTTCTAGTTCTATGTATTGATTCTTGGGAATAGTGTCCAGAGTATGCAAAAACAAGTGAGTCCATTCTTGTTTTGGTACCAATATCCACTCAGAAGTACACTTCATAACATGATCTGTTGGACAACTTAATCGACTATACTTTGGCATGATACTTTTATTCTCTGTCCCAAATCTGACTTGTAATAACCTTTTCCACACCTTCCAATCTCTTATGCCATCTTTGTGTGCAACCCACCATCTCGTTGAAGTCGCTTTCAGTGTGACATCTAAGTCCAAGAGTCTCTGATGATCTAAAATATGCATTTCATACTCATTGATAAAATATTCTATAGGTGTTAGTTCATTATACCTTGGAGGCTCAAGTATTTCAGTTCCAATCCACCTCAATGTGTGGGTAATTCGAGCACACTTCCTTGTCGACACTTCATGTAGTCTTTGTTGTCGATTCTCCATAGACTCTTCTGATTATGGTACACATGAACTAATACTCCTCCAACTAAGTAGACCCTCAACTATAGAATTCACATAATCATCCATCTGCACATTCATATTGTACAGAGTATCAAGTTATTTTCTCTTTGTTGGTTCTACATACCTTCCTTCAGTGGGGTCTAACAATGTAGTAACCTTTAAGTCTTCTACTTCGAATACCATACATCTCTTCTTTAGATCAATAATTGTTTTATTATCAAATTCCCAATCAAGTCCCAATAGTTCTGGATAAGGTGTACTACCATCTACTATTTTGATCACTTTGAAGTCTGCTATACTGCACACTCCGTCAATATTGACACTTACCCATGTTAACCTTTCGAATGGAACAATTTTATGTTGGTTCGCTAATCCTAACTGGATAGGAGATCAAATCAACTTCAACTGGCCCATCATCTCCCAAGTTCGTCTGAGGATAACATTCACATCGGAGCCTAAATCCATAATTATGTTGTCCATTTCGTAATCTCATATCTGCGCATTGAGCCGAAACTCCCTATTCATTCTCTTCTTACTATGCACCTCATTAACTAGTATGTGTGCGACAAGTTTATCTTTTTCTTGGGAACAATGTTCAATCATTCTGCATAGACTACTCAATGTAGATTCATCTTTCATTAATTGTAAACAAATTCTTAAAAAACTTTGTAAAGTACTTACCTTTTCAACTTGCTTCTATGAATGGTCATAGATTAGAGGCATATCAAACATTGGTGGTTGATCATACAAGGGTGGTGCAATCGAAGTTGATGCTATCTGGTCTGCTCCCATCAATTATTTTCTTTCTTGTTGGTAGGTCTCTTTCTCTTTCCTCATATCAAACAATGGTAATGGCTTCACTGCTTTGATTACCCACTGGTGAATTTTATTCCCTTGATCCATCGCATCTTCACCGACTCTGATTCCTCCGCACGTAACTACTATTATTTTAGGTTGTTCGTCGTGTGCCTCTACTACTCTCATCTGTACATTTGTGTTCCTCTTTTCTTTCAATTTTTCTATTAACTATGGACACTATTTCATCACATGGTCTAGTTCTCTACAATACGTACATGTTGTGCATGGATTCAGGAAGTCATGCACTAAACATCCAGGCTAATTGCAATTATAATTTGTGATATGTCATTTTTCTCGACCAAAGCCTCCTCTTTTATAACCTCTAAATCCTCCTCTGCCTCCTTGATTATAACCTCTTCTAGGAGTATTAAACTATAGGGCTCCTCCTTTTGCTTCTTCACCTTGGACTCTATAATCATTTACAATGCACTCTCTCATCAGGTCCAATGTGCAACAATCCTTCTCGGCATGTCCCACGAACATATAGAAATTGAAAACCAAATTCCTCACAGTGCTTTGGTATTTCTACATCAATGGGCAGTTATGAGGGTGGTGATCCACTGTCTTACAAATTTGGAGCTCCCATATTCAGATATTGTTGGAATGTTGGACACTCATCTTTATGATGCCCTTCTATTTTGTAGGCGATACACCAAACTCCCTCGCACTTTTCTTTTCCTTTCGTAATTTCTTGTAATTAAATAGTCAATGCAGTAAAATGCGACTGAAATTGAGCCATCCCCGTGTTATTCTCTCCTACAAGGGATGCTTCCAATTTCATTGCAATTTCTAGAGCTTCTAACTACGTCACAATCTTCTGCTACGTCAAAGGGCAGTGTATATGCGGAAATAAACCACACTTTGTGTTTTTCATTTGGAATCTGGAATGTTAACTGATCTTTTGATATTTTAAACCTTTGATTATAGTCCCATACTAGTTCATTTACTATCTATTTAATCTCCTTCAGCTTCATAATGCACCGCGACTGAGACTTAGGCTTCTGGAAATATTTCAGCAATGATTGTCTTACCTCTATCAATGTTCTTGTTTGACCCACATGTGTGGTATTCTAATATTTCATATACCATAATAATGCGAGATCTCTAAAGGTTTTCGCCAACTGTGTAATCTTCACATCATTGTCCTGTATGTTCTTGATAGTCCACATGGTGTCACAGATGAACAAATCTTGTTCAGGGTCTTCTGACCCGACCCCTTGAAAGAGAGGCATATTTAAGGTGGGATCTACCCCCACCATTGTGTTCAGCGTGGTATTCTTTCCTAATAATACTAAATGATTATGAATCAATGTACTACTTCCACTACTTTGATTACTTCTACCACTATCTTTACTTCCTCCACTAAGTACAATTGACGAAGATTTTGATCTTACCTCAGTTCTTAGTGATGCACATGGGGTTGTGAGCTCGATGTAGAGTCCAATCTAAGTGGGATCTTCTTCTACTAGATTGAGTTGATATATCTTTTATTATGTGCGCAAACTCCCTTAGATATGGAATATTTCACCAATGTATCTTTCCTCGATCTCACTATGCTCCCCCTCTCTCTCAGCCACAATCCTCTTCTTATTCGGTCTAAATCTCTTACCAATGTACAATACTCCAATTTCTTTGTTTTTCACACTCTCTTATTCACTTGGCATCCTCAGCCCATCTGTTCTTCATTCCTTTCTTTCATCCTTCTCTTACACTTAGATCATTCCCTGGTTAGCCCCTAGTTCCCCTATGTTCATCTAGGCGCTTAGAAATCATATTTCATTGTCATAACACTTTTGTCGCACAAAAACATCTTAATCCACGTAGATATTGACTTTAGGTATCTTTTGCATGGTCCCTTGAAGAATTATCTTTCAACAACACTGTATGACTGAGTACAATCTATGGAAAATTCAGTAACGTAACCTCCCAACACATTGTCCAACCAATAGTCAACTGTGTGTGATGTCTTATTTCTTACTGCATTAATTTATCGAATAAATTCAGGATACCAATTCCTCGGAACCATAGTTCGATATCTTTTGGTTTATTCAATAAATCTATGGATCCACTCTGCTAACACATTTGGGAAGTCAACAAAGAAAATTTCATGCAAATATGTAACAACATACTTTTGTAACCATTCTTCTGCGTTGATTTGTGGATTGTGATTATGATTTATTACAAAATTGATCTCCTTAGTATTCCACCATTCTCTGATCTCCTCCTTAGTAGGCCTCCACATCCCCCTCATTTGCAGATCCTAATCCCGACAACAGAACCATTTGTTGGCATGCAGTGGGAAGATCCTAGGTTCAATAATAATAAACCAACAAAACCCTTAGACACTGACCCTTTCGACATCACTTGCAATAAAGTGAAGTCTCACTCGAGGCATCTAGAGGGGCTGCAGGAACCAATTTTCTGCAGTGATGAGGGGAAGTGAGGCATGACCATACTATGCATTGTCCATTCATCTACTGTGTGCATAGTTTCCATCACTTAACCTTTAATTATCATGCAAAACACCTTGTGCATGACATTACTCCACTTAACATTCATTCATTCATCATTAACTTACATGCGTAGGATCATAACAACATATATCAATGACATATTCATAATACTAAACATTCACCATCATTTCACAGTAGCCACAAACAATAAACAGATCTATACTAACCATCCATCACGTGCATAACACACATAAGAAACACATCAAGACCCAAGATTTTAACATGGTCCACCCCAAACTAGGCTACGTCCACAACCATTGGCTTCTTATATTATTCATTCAAAATTTTCTTACTGTTGCGCATTGCGCTCATACATAGATATTTAGTTACAACCCAAATCTGCCTAAGTTGTTCTATGTTGTAGTGCACACATACCTTTCTATTGATCTTCAGCTTTGCTCATACTCGACAACTCAACCAAAAAAATCAACAATACGAACCACCTGCCAACTCTTCACTGACCACACACTCTACTGCCTAAGCTCTCCTTCTACCCAAAAACCTATTACATATTTATAGTATTCTATTAGGGCTAAGCCATTTACAAGATGCTTACAAAGTGGACAATATGTCCCAAAACTTCCTAACTAACTCTGGTTTCTTGCATGTTGACTCCTTATAATGTGCTTAGCTTCTTTCCGCGTGTGTTTCTCCTTTACCAAAATTTCTCGCGATTCGCTTCCGCGTGATTCCGAAAACTTATCCAAAATAACCGACTCCAACACTATTTTTATATTACAATGTTGTTTGGTTCAAAGACAATAATTTTCTTAATATGAATTATAAGTGTTACTGTGAAAAAAATATTTACTACTTTAGTTTTAATTTTGTTTTTCACATATTTTTATAATAATAATAACAACATATGAGTCACCAATTTAAAATATTAATTTCTTTACATAGTAATTCTTTAAGAATATATTAACAATTTTTCAAAAATATTAATTTTGTTTTGAAAATTTTTTTTTAGTAATAAATTTACAATATCTTCAAAAGATAAAAAAACAATTAAAATAATAACTAAATATTGATTATTTAACCTATAATATTATATAAAATGAGATTTAAAATATTCAAAAGTCTAAAACATTTTTTCATGGAAGAAAATTAGATAAAAAAACAATTAAAATAATAACTAAATATTGATTATTTAACGTATAATGTTATATAAAATGAGATTTAAAATACTCAAAAGCCTAAAATATTTTTTCATGGAAGAAAGTTTATACTAATTATAGGAACATGCATTTCAATGGAGGATGACTTATAGAGAATGAGATTTAAGATTATGGAAGACCATTTGATATAATGGAAGACATTTAATATAATTAAATGATATATAAAATAATATTAAATATATTTAAAAAATAAAATTATAATTAATAAAATATAATTATAAAAAAATAAATAAATTATTTTTATTTTAAAGAAATGTTAATAGATAATCTAAATATATTAAATATAATATATTTATATAATATTAAAAATATAAAATTATGTTATAAAAAAAATTATATTTAAATATATTTTTCTTTATAAGAAACATATATTAAATTATGTTATTTTAAATTTATGTTTTTTCGGTTTCTTTTTTTCTTTTATATTCTATGTCATTCATAGAGAACACTTCGGTTATCCACTTTATTTTTAATTCTCTCCACCTTCCATGTCAAATAATGTTAATGAAATTAGCACTAGGAAAATCTATCCTATCTGGATATTATGAAATATTTAATATCATACATAAAATATTAAAAATATGAAATATTTGTATGAAAGAATATATTTATTAATTTTTCGTTATAAGAAAGATATATATTCTCCTCACTTTAGATTTATATTATTTCCACTTTCTCTTTCTACATTCACAGTGATTCATACCAGCCACTTTCTTTATCCATTCTCTCCGCTTTCCATCTCACGCTATAGTTATCCGTGGCGATTGCCATGAAACATACTCACATTAATTATGTAGCATCTTAAAAACGGAGAGGCCCATAGTTAGATTCTCATTCTCTTCTTTATTTAAAAAAACACATATTCTCTCTCCTTTCTCATTTTATATATTGTTTGTCATCCACTTTACATTTTATTCTCTATGTTTTACATCTCACGTATAGCGATGGCCGTGAAACACACTGACATTAATCATGTAACAACTTCAAAAAAATATGAACCTTTAAACGAGGAGGCCAATCGTTATATACCTACGGAAAGGAGACGAATAATATGATGCAATGGTTTCCATCCCACAACAATAAATAGATTAAGTGGATTTTTGTTTCTTCACAGACACTCGGAGAGCTTAAACTTCCCTCTTTTGTTTTCATTCTATTTTGAAATGGCTTTATTCAACCCTCACACTGGGCATGGAAGTCGATCCATGTTGATGATGGTTGGCATGGTTGGCTAATACCGCTTTAGCTCATGGTTTGCATATTTTTAAGTATGTAATGTAAGTTCATGGTTTGCATATTTGGATACTAGAGTATCAAGTTAAGTTAGTGTGATAACAACATTTTATATACAAAATTTTAATTTAAAATGATGATGATGACGATGATGATTAATGTCCACTCAGATGGATTGGTCTATCAAATCTCAAGAGAGTAAGGGATTACTTGCAATTCTTTAGAGTTTTGTTTGTGTGCTCAAAAAGCATCAAGATAAACTTTCCAAGATCACCATAGTTTTGTTGAGATAAAAGGTTAGGAAGGTTGGTAGTGTGACAAATATTTTGAAGTTGAGATCTGATCTGGATATAGGCTGGACAATCTAAGAGAAAGTGTTTTTCATCTTCAACCCTCTTAGTGTCACAAAGATGACTCACTCTTTCATCCCATGGCATTTTATGAATTAACCGATGCCCACTTTCACTATTGAGCTCATGAGAATTTGATCTTATCTTAGCAATGTTTATTTTTTTCTTTACACTTGTCAAAACATAGAGATAATTTTGATCTTCTAGATTATGGTTGATTACCTCCTTATAATATCTTAATTTTCTTTTTTCCTCTAACTCTTTATCACACCACATTTTCTCCTTAAATTTTGATTTGATAATAATTTTTAATAGTATCCTTATTGTGCAAAATGACTCTTCTATGATTCCCCAATGGCTTAGCCAAGAATGAACATTTTCATGCCATCCCTACTTGAGTCGAAGGTGGTTATGGCTGGAGTTTGAAGCAATTTTAGGAAGCCTCTTGTCTTCCATGTTGTTTAACATGTTCTTCTACATTAGGTATCTAGTCATAACCATGCTCTCAATGGGGGAAAATATTGATTCTAAGAGGAGGATACCATAGGGTGTATTTCCTTTAATTTTGAAATTAAAGGTTATACGATTCTTTTGGATTTTTTCTATCTTTCTCCATGATTATCGAGAGATACTCAATTCCCAAACTTTGCATCCATATATAATAACAACAGTAACAAGAGTCTCAAAGAGGAACTTTTTCTTATCCCATAACCAAAGATCAACTAATTTATAGCTGTTTTCAAGCCTATAATAAGCTTTCCATCCTCCATTTATCCTTTTCTCAATGCTATAATTCCAGTTGAGCTTGTGGTGAATATTAATTCCAATGTATTTGTATGAAGTCGCTTCGTCCAAGTTGTTGTTGTCATATTCAAAAGTATCATGAATGATCTTATTGGATTTAATGATCATGAATTTTGTTTTATCAATATTAACAATCATATCCATATTGGAGAAAAAATCTTTGAGGATTCTTAGTTGCTTTCCAAAATGGTGGGGACTCCTCGCCATAAGTATGATATTATCAACATAAATGAGAAGATTGCTGACTATACTAGTGAGAGTTGAGCCGACACAACCTACTTCTTGCAAAGAATCTTCTAACTTATCAATGTATATGCCAAAAAAGATAGAGGACAAGAGACAATTATATTTAATATCATTCATAAAATATTAAAAATATGAAATAGTTTTGTAAAACAAATTATATTTATATTTTTTACAAAAAATATCTATTCTCATCATTTTTTGTTAATGTTATTTCTACTCTCTTTTTATATTCTTTGTATTTCATGCACACCACTTTCTTTATCCACTTTACATTTAATTATCTCCACTTTCCAATTCCTCTTGTGATAGCCAGCGAAGAGTCACAAATAACCAACATAGATAAAAGAATCCAGACTGTCTCAGAACAAGTAAATTGGACAAATGTTGCCCTCAGAGGCATGGAATCATATAGATTTGTCACCAATGACTATGCTAGGAGAAGACACACATACCAACTACAATTTTTAGGCAATAATATTAGTTCCTATGTAAATACTCTTAACCAAAGAGTTGCAAAAATTAAGGATGTCATAGGAACTATAGTTGGCTTATTAAGAGAAGAAAAATATGATGTTGAAAGAAGAGATGAAGAATTAAAAGAAGGACTAGGCTATGCCTTTGTCTCAATAGCAAAAAAAATCTCAGATGTGGATGAAAAGACTGAAAAAATTAAATCCACAGTAAAGAAAATCCACAAGGGAATCCCTTCAAAAGGGAAGTCTAATAAAAATATTCCCCTATCTCATTTATTTCCTCAGCATGTCTTAGCCATTACTTTCCCTATTGTTATCCCAATTGAGTGCTTTACTGGAACTCTATCAAAATGGTGGGAAATAGAGGCATCTCTCGCTTTGGTTGATAAAATGGAAAAATAAGTTCTAAGAGATGAAAGTGGATATTTAATTTACCATAAAAATGGTTTACCTCAGAGTAACATGATTGGGGCACTAACCACACTAATTTTAGAAAAATGGTGTGGAACATAGTAGGAAATTCCAGATAAACATGCTCTGATTTTGATGATCATGAAATGAAAAAAGATGTCCCAATATGATGAATTCCACAGAGAATGGACCCAAAGAATTTATGAAGCGAAATATAGTAAGAATATTCTTTGGAAATAGGTCTACCTTGCTATTATCCCCAACAAGTTTGTTGAATATTTGAAGGCCCAAGACATTTTTAAACATCCATATGAACTACATACTTGGGGTGAAATATATTATATTATTACCAATGCACTTGTCATCCTTTGTACAAACATGAAAGTCAAAAAATCTATCCAAAATCTATCTAGGCTCCCTAAAAGTAAATTCATATGTGAAAAATATGGCTTGTGTTTAGAGGATCCTGTTAAAGGAAGAAAAAGATCCAAGAAAATCTTGAAAAAATGTTTTTATTTATTTATTTTAATGTCTGGCGGAATCAACAACTAGTTGGGTGAGTGCTCACGTTACACGTGGTCGTGTTATCCAACTGCTACCACTATAACCTCCAGGTGTTCCCATGATGCCCCTTATGCAGAACACATTGTAAGTGGGGGGGAGTTGAACTCGAAACCTCATGGAACTTCATTTTCACGGCACTTACCAATTGAGCTGCCCCCCTGGGGGCATCTTGAAAAAGATTTGGAGAAACAAGTATAGGGGTAAGTCTTTTGTCTCAAAGCCTTATTCCAAGAACAAGAGGCATAACCAAAAGGGATTTTATAGAAGATATCCAAAAACCTACTATTACTCTCCTGAAGACATCAAGTTGAAGTCTTTCAAAATGTAGAACAAAAAATCCATTGTTTGTTGGTTATGTGGTCAGACAGGGCATCTAGCAAATCATTGTCCCCAAGGAGAAGCTACCAATAATACTAGAGGTAAAGCCTCTGAAATAAAGGCCAAGCAAGCCATAGAAAGAGATGAAAGTTTAAAATCTCTTACATCCATTCATTGTAACCGATGTGTTTCTAATTGACATGACACAAATTCATGTCTACATCATCCTTTTCATATTAAAAGAGAAGATGTACATATAATGAGGGATGGATGTTGTTCCACTAGTTCTAAAACATCTGAATTTGAATATGATATTGATGACCTCTCAAAGTTTGAACAAGAAGATTTAATGATAACTAACAATTGTAGATTTGAAGATCCAGAGGCCTGTAACTGCAATTCAAAAAGGAATTCAGATGATGAAGAATCATAAGAAGAATATGATTCAGAGGATCAAGAGCCTATTCAAAAGTTAAAAGTTTGGATGGCTCATGGAAATTCTGATGGTGACGCACAAATGCTTGCGCAAATTAAAGCACTTTATGAAGGAGAAATGAAAGCTTCCCTATTGGAATCTTTTCTTAAGACTATGATGAAATCCCAAAATCCTGCAAGTTCTGATTTTGGTAAGAAAACTTTGTTTATAGATGCATCTTTTGAGAAGAATACAAAGTCTTTTATCGAGAAGAATAGAAATGAAAGGTTGCAACCACTAACCATGAATGATATAAGCAAAGAAATAAATCTATCAAAAAGAGAAGTTGCATATTTAAAGAAAAAAAATTGGACAATTAGAAACGCATACTTCAGAATAAAATGCCTACAAAGTAGATTTATGGGAAAGACAGGAAATAAAAGAGTTAAAGTCCCAAGTGCAGATGCTAAATTCTGGACCTCCTCCTCTTGAAGATGTTCCAATAGAAGAAAATCCAAACATTATTTTATTTGAAACTACAGATATTGAAGGAATAAATGTCATGATAATTATGCAAATACAACATCAGAAGTATCAAGTTCTTATAAAGCTAAAAATCCAAGATCAGTTATTTAAACTTAAATCTCTCAATGATTCTGGATCTGATCTTAATATTATGCATAAAGATATTATTCCTTCAATCTATTGGAATAAAACATACCACTCTGTAATTGGCCTAGGCAATAAATCCATACAGATAAATTATCAAATTACTAAGGAAACTTTGTTCTTTAGAGATTATTGCCTAGATATGAAATTCTTGTTGTCAAAAACTCTTATTGCCTGTATATTAGGAACTCCATTCCTAGAAGCAGTTGAACCTCACGGTTCAGACATAACTCTTGAGGGGAATCCTGGGTATTTTATGGCAATCCCTAGTATAAAACAATCTGAAAAAGTTGTTAATAAAATGAAAGTAATCTTTGTTATAGCCTTAAAATTCCCTACTCATGCATACATGGCCTTGTCCTTCTTACTTGCATATTTTTCTAAATCACTATTGAGAATACCTTCTTAAAAAACCATTTTTTAGAAGATATACGTGTGTTGAAGCATTACATATTGCGTACATATGCTTACTACACCACTACAACCCACGTACATACACTTGTTGCACCATTACAGACAGCGTATGCTTGCAAAAGTTGCAAAAATTAAGAAGTTGCAAGGAATTTGTTAAAATTCATGGGCTATTAGAAGTTTCCCAACTAATCCTATAAGGTAGCTAGAGAGGTAGTGGGGGGGCCCAAAGGCCCATAGTGATAATAGTGGAGGCCATTAAATGTAAGGTGGACTAGGTCCACTATATTATTAAATAAAGCCCACTATGGTAGTTAGATATAATAAATGGGTAGTTCGATATAATAAATGTAAGAGGTCTTCTTATAAGGTTCTACTTCTAGAAGATTCCTCCTCTAGAATGTTCTTAGGTGATGGTAGCATTATATAAAGGGGTTTAAGCAATGTAATGAGATATGAAGAGAAATATTATATTTGGATTTGAAGCTCATTAGGAGGAAGCCCCCTCAAAGAGGCAAGTGAACATGAGAGGATCCCTTCCATAATAAGATCCATTGTATGGTGTTGCCCTACCTCAAGGGTTTGGTAATAAAGTATGATTTCTTATATCTTGCTTTGTGGATCTATTGTGTATTCAGTATTTGTGGTGATTATATTTTCATATCTATTCAGGTTCTTAACAAGTGGTATTAGATAACTTTCCTTGGCAGACATTGTGGGCAAATATTTTTTATTTTTGCAGTTTTTTTTTCGGAGAAGAAAAAGGAGGGCCGCAACATTCCATAAATTTTCAATATATTTTTGTGAAACATTTGCAGAAACAGATTGTATATATGAGTTTCTCTCAGAAAAAAACCCAAGTTGAAAAAAAAAATCGTCTGAAACAAAGTCTCGGAAGTTAAGATATTGAAGTTTTAAAATCCTAAATTTTTCAGGGTTTTTTTCGTGGAAGGCGGCACAATTTTTTATTTATTTCTGTAGCAGCT
>ML780381.1:217330-234074 GCA_009831015.1 Picea engelmannii
CCCTCCCACACACTAACACACTCACTCTCTACCTTCCCTATTTGTCCTCCTCTCTCTCTCTCCCTCCCACACTTTTGAAAAAACACTTTCTATCGCCCCTCTATGTCTTCCCTTGTCTCCCTCCCATACTCTCTCACACACATTTTATGTCCCCCCTCTATGTCTTCCTCTCTCTTCCTCCCACACTTTAATACAATCACTTTCTACCTCCTTCATTTTTCTACCTCTCCCTACCTCCATACTTTCCCTCTTACTTATACGAGTCCTTATATGAACATGACCATGACCTATACCATGAAATAGACCTAGACCATCACCTAGACCCCCCTAGCTCTATACGCCGTTGAGGAAAAGATATGAATTATATTACTCAATCATTTTTTGAATCTTGCCTAGCTAGAAAAAGATAGTCGGGAATGTCACCCTGTGTTTTATAGCCTCAAAAATATTTTCCCAATCCACAAGTATTAATTACAAGGGTTTAGGATGATTTAATAATGAAAAGAATGTTGCAAAATAACATAATTTTTTTATATAAGTTTTTGAAAAATATACAGATTACAGAAAGTAAATATGGAGATCAAAAATAAAAAGTAACCAAGTGACAGATACACACAAATGAGACAGAATATAAGTTTTCTTTATTTCATTCTGAGATATCAAAAGTGTTTTTTTTCTTTACAAAACCCCTGTGAGGGCTTGGACCAAAGTCTAATTTAGATATCCCCGATGAAAACCATACAAAAGGAATCTGACAAGAAGTAAAAACTGAAATTTATAATATGGATCAACTTTCCAAAGACTGTTGCCAATTTGACTCTACAAAATATCCTTTATCGGCTATGAAACTTAATCCATAAACAAACAAGTATACACAGACTATCAAGGAAGGATCAACACCTCTAAAACAAGCATTTGAATGATTTGGTTCAGTTTTGAACCTTGTTGTCTACAATAGGATCCTACTATCAAAAAGAGAATTAGGCTTTGAATAAACTCAAGAATGAATGAAAATTGAACTATCTTATGAAATCAAAAGAGAAAACCTTAGTCTTTCTTTCTCCTTTTATTCTCCTTTGTTTCTTCTTCTCATTTAGATTGTATGACTTCCAAATAAGTTGAAGTAGTTCAATTACTTTCTTTAGTTAAGTTAGTTTGACTTAACTAATTTAGTTTAGGAGAAATATTAATAATAATAATAGTTAAGGGTCTTTAATTAATAATAACTAGGTAGGTGGGACCCCTTGTGACTCCCTTCTTTTATTCTTTTCAAATTATAAAATAAAACACAAATGGGTAATCATTTCAACACATGCCACCCTTGTAACTCCCTTAGATACCTTCAAAATTGAATATTTAAATATCAGAATAATTTAAATCATATCCAAAATTATATAAATATCCACATAATCCATATTATCCAAAAAAGAGCTTGTTGTCCAAACTTTCTACAGACCATTGTCTTCATCAACTCAATCATAAAAACACATAAATAAAAAGCCATACTCGCCACTCCGAGAGGGAATATTTCTTTTATCACTGTTGTTGATCTTTGATTTCCCAAAATTATCTTGTGGTTTATTAGAACCTTGAGGTTGTATCTCACCAATAACATGGGAACACTCATCCTTCAAATACATGCGGGAGGACCTAGATTTTGAGGAGTCATTTGAGGGAGAGGAAGGGGAGGAAACAACATTGCCTTTATCTTGCACATGGGGGACATCAATTTTAAGCCTTTTACTAGAATGTGAGGATTGAAGAGGTGAATGAATAGGTGAATGGACAGGGGCAATCTGAACATTAGGATTTACAGGTGGTGGAAGAGGTAATGACAAATTGAGCTAGCCACGATGGTGAGAGACAATCAGGTTGACAATATCTTTCCATCCATCATTTGTAGGGACTTCTGGTTGCAAGGACACATGATGAGGCACATGAATACTAGGGATGTTCTGAGGCTTGAAGGGAGGTCTCTCTGTTTGAGGTTGTACTATTCCTTGCCCAATTTAGTTAAAGAACCCAACTTGGAACAACTAGTTCAATTCTTGGGGATCAACATCAAAGTGAATGGAAAATCTAGGCCTTCTAGGCCCTCTATTCAAGTTTCCTCTTCCTCTATTATTTTTTCCATGGCTTCCCCTACTGAAGAAACTCATCCCGTAGCAACAATTCATCAGTAACTAAGCCCTTAATAAACCATACATGACATCCTTCTTGCATGAATAAAAAATTGGCTTAGAAATTGACATGAGATACATGCAAATCCATCCATAACAAACCATTTAATAATCGCCAAGTGAGCAAGGGGTGACATGGTTCATGGGACATATGGAGGGAGTGTAATGAGTGAAAGGTTGTATAATGAGAGGGGACAATTACATGAATACTACTCAACAATTAATTAAATAATTTAACTGTGTAAAATATACCAAAATATCAGTTTCCAACCATTGTTGTGTTATATCTTTTGTCAATGTTACAAATACTCTTTTAATTTATTTTATAGAACAGGGGTTTCAAAATGAAATTGGGATTATGAGGGGGATGTAATGACTGAGAAGTGGTAGCATCACAAGGACATAATATGGATATTGTTCATATAAAAGTAAATCAAATCAAACAATCAAACATAACTATGTTCATACCTCCACAATTCCATTAGTATTCACTTCTCAAAACCACCATCTAAAATGTTACTTCCTTTACAGATTACTTGCTAGCTTTAAAAAAAAACAATTCATATGCCCATAAATACTCAATTACAACAACCTTGGAATCTATATAATATTTATATAGCAGTCCTAACAACAATATTGCAATCGATATGATGAACATAATAACCCTTTGAGCCACGACCATCTATAATTCCAATGCTAAATATCTTTTTATTTTAAAACCAATAGAAATACACATAGTGCTTCCAACCATTTATATCCAATCCTTATTCTTTAAAACAATAAGAATATGCACAATAATTACCACCATATGTCCATTATTCAAACATTGTTCAACATGATCAAACTGGGCATTAAAACTCTTAATCGAGCCCCAATCCATTCACACACAGGTGTGTTTCAAATACAATCAACATAAGAATTTATTCGAATAACATTCAACAAATAACATGCAACTCTTCAAGCCCAAGCTTCACATAAATTAGCATGTATAGACTGCTCAACCAGGAACATAACCAAATCGTTCCAATGAACCAAGCACACACAGTGCTTATTTACCCTTGACTGGATTGAAACAATATCAAGATCGTATTTAGGGTTTAAACACAACAAATGGGACTAAGAACAGATGGCTCAATCAAAGGAATAAGTGCTCGAAAACATATAAAGATCGTGCCTTTCAAAATTTACCACAGACATATAACAAGTAAGCATACTCTCGACTGTGAGGGTTACCAAAAAAATGACAGTCAACCACCTTCGACAAGGAACGAAAAGAAGGAAACTCTTAAAAAACATTGTAATATGAGCACCCAAGCACAACCCGTGCTCGACCAAAAGCATATATAATGCTTCCATTAAACTTCTAGGTGATGTTAAACCCAACTATACAATTCTTTCTAGAAAAAAAAGGTTAGTGAGGGAACAACTATGATAGCTAGTAGCTCAGGGTTTTGCCAAGACAAGGCAAGAAAACCCTTAAACTTTCAATAGTTCACATTGCAACCTAGAGGATAAAAAATATCAACCACAGAGACGAAAATGGAGTGGCAATTCTTAAATATAGAGACTGGTTGTAACACCCATGCACAAATCTAAGAGCTTGTCAAACATAATAATAAATTTCCATAGAGAACCAGACCCAAAACCCAAGCCGACCGAGCATGGTTCACTATCATTTTTTCAATAAACTCATACAAAGATTACCCACAACAAGCAGAGCATAACCAATACTTTTTTTTTTTAAATGCTAACAGTTCAGAATAATCAGCAAAGAACCCATGGACACAACACCAATTACACAGTTCAAATATCCAATAATAGCTTAAGAAAAACACAGACCGTGAGCAATCCTAAGCCAAAAATTGATTCAAAGGGAAAAGAAACCATCAGGATGGAAGAGTAAGGAATCCATACCTAGCAAGGAAGAAGCTAGATTGTACACCTCCTTTAAGACCGAGCAACACGAGGCATCAACATTCACCAGAGCCAAAAACCAAAATGCAAGTATGACTAGGGTGATGGGTTTCGAGGGTTGCTTGAGTGACTTGCAGTAAATGAACGTCGCTTCTTCCTCCAACCTCATACAATTCAACGTACGAGCCAACCAATTAACCATAATACTAAGCATTTAATCAATCACATAACCCTTGCCATATCCCATTTGCATAGTGTGCCACCTTTGGTAATGTCAAACCTTCTTTTAAAAGTAACAATGTGCTATAACGTTAACCCATGTGTATTTAACATATAACATCCAATAAGGCACATAAGTCTAGTAGAAAAGGTTTTTTGCACCTCTTTTTGTCACAATAATACATAGAATTAGAGCTTGTGTATAGTCCTTTTATTTAAAAGAGCCCTAATATTATCCCTTTTATCAAGATCACATTAAACCAATTAATGCCATATTTAATTTCAATATAAAAAAAAAACTTATAATAATCCTTTCATCCATAGGGAATCCTTCACATAATCTAAGAGTGATCATCAAAACTATCAGTGTCATGCATTAATCAACCAATCATCTTATGTCACCACAACATTTTAACCATGATTCGAAACAATGAACTGTAGAAGACTGTGTTGGTAACATCACAATAACAACAAAATATAAGCATAACATATCCATCATAGCACCACAAGTCTACAAGGGGGTCCGACCTACTAGTTTATTATTAATATAAATAATTAATAGAGCTTGTAAACCATTTGTGAGCATAGTATTCATCGTTGTGTTTTTAAGCATCAACAAACTGGAGACTCCATAGGGAAATATGTTTCCAATAGATTAAGAACTCGAAATGTCTAGGTTTGTAGACCAGGTGAAACATTATATCAAGGAATTATACATCATAATGATTATGCGATAGGGGAAGTGAGGCAGTTTAAGGGAAAAACTGATTTTGGATTTGGGGAACAACTCGTGGAAAGTGTTACGTATGAGGGAATTATTCATGTATGCATAGCATTCAATTAATCACAGTGAAAGCATTCTTTTCTTTAAGGAGAAAAAATTATAGTGTGCTCTTTTTGAATCTTGGGTAGAGGGAAGAAAAGGAAAGAAGAAAATAGGGATGAAAAACCAATTATCTTATCTAACAACAATACTGGAAGAATATAAAAATTTCAATAATGTCTTCAAGGAGGGACATCATGATATTTGTGCAACCTGATTGTTATTTATTAACAATACTTGCAGAATAACATTGTTGTGGCAAAACTGATCCAAAATTTTATTTCTGACAAGAAACAAAATCAATAAAAGAAATAAACAACAGAAAAATAAAACAACAAGCAAAATCAAAGCAGTGAAACAAACTATAATACAAAAGTGATTTCATACAACATTTTCTCTTTCAAACTAGTTCAACATAGTGTTTCAAGTGGGAACCGTTAGTGCTATAGGAAAATAACCTCTCTTCCAAGTCCTTTAGAATATAAGAATTTGCGCCCAGGACAAAAGCAATTTTAAAAGGACCCAACCATAAATTTTGAAACTTTGAATGCCTTCCTCTATCAGCATGAGCTGAATCCCACAACAATACTTTTTCATTGACCTTAAATCTAATAGCTTTTGCACTTTTATTGAATATTTATTTATAGTTTGTTGTCTTCTCTTTATGTTCTCCAAGGAAAACATCCTTTGTTCCTCTAAAGCCAACAATGTATTTATCCTTTGAGGAATATTAGAAGAATCCGATTCTTCAATCTATAACATAAGTTGTAGAGAAGAAAGTTCCAGCTCGGTAGGAAGAATGGATTCTTGACCATAAACAAGTTGAAAGGGGGTGCAACCTGTGCTCACCTTGGTGGTAGTGCGATATTACCAAAGGGCGTAAGTGAGTAGGGTGTGCCATTGAAGAGGCTTATCTTCAATGAGCCTCTTGATATTTCTAATCAGATTTTTGTTATTAGACTTGGCTTGCCCATTTCCATGAGGGTAATAAGTTGATGAGGTAAAATGTTTAACTCTTAGTTTATCTAGAAACCGAGTCATCTTAGAAGAAATAAAAGCGGGGCCATTATCTTTAATAATCTCTAAAGGAATGCCAAATATGGAAAAAATATTAGTTTCAAGGAAAGAAATAACCTGGTCATCCTACGAATGCTTAAATGGGACAACTTCAGTCCATTTCGTAAAATAATCTATGGCTGTCAAGATGAAAACTTGCCCTACTGAAGATGGAGGATTAATAGAACCAATACATTCCAAACCCCATTTTGAAAAAGTAAATTCAAGGAGGAAAGGTTGTAAAGGCATGGTAGAAAGACGTTCTTTCCCAGTGAATTTTTGGCACTTGTCACAAGATCTTGAAAAATTATAAGAATCTCAAAAATCGAAGGCCAATAATACCCTTTTCTTATAATTTTAAAAGCAATAGTTTTAGAAGAAAAGTGAACACCCACATGAATATCATAATCTTAAGATCCATGGGTTTCCTGTAACAATTTATGTGCTTCCTCATTATTTACACATCGAAGTAATATACCATCGACAGATCCCCTGAACAAGAAGTCTCCTAAAATGACATATCTGGAAGATTCAAGATGTATCCTTCTCCTTTGATGAGTATATAATTTATTTGGACATCTCTGATTTTGCAAGTAATACACCAGATCTTTATACCAGGGATGTTCAGCTATATGAAGGATTTGACTATTAATGTAAAATAGTGTTTATAGAGGGCTATCTTGTTCATCCATTTATTCACTTGCTTCAGCATGTTGATCCAAGTGAAGGGATAAGTCACGTCCCTTAATGGATTTTGAATTCATGATGGTTAAATCATGCTCCTGGATCTTGGCAACCCAATGTGAAATATTCCTTGAAATATAATTCTGTGAGAGCAAAAACTTGACTGCATGTAAAGGGACTTTTACCAGTGTATGCTTACCTAAGATAAAGTGGCGAAATTTCTCCACAAATTTAACAAGAGAGAAAACATGTTTTTCAATATAAGAATATTTGACTTCATCATCTGATAAGCTTTGACTCATGTAAGCTATTGGTTTTTCATTATTTTTGTCATCACATTGTATGAGGATAGCAGAGACTGCTTCCTTTGTGGCATTAGTACATATAATAAACTTTTTCTCAAAATCCGGCTTCGCCAAAACCGGTGCGCAACTGATTTCCTTCTTAATCCTTACAAAAGAATTCTTGATGTCATCAGTCCAATAAAAGGAGTCATCTTGCTTAAGAATATTATGAATTGGTTTGACCATTACAACAAAATCAAGAACAAACCTACAGACAAAGTTGATAATTCCCATAAAGGCTTGAACCTCCTTTTTGGAAGTGGGGGCAAGAAGGTTTAGAATAACAACAATCCTTTCGAGATTTATGCTTATTCCTGAATCAGAGACAACATGCCCAAGGGTTTTTCCCTTGGTAATGCTGAAAATAGAATTAGAAGGGTTTAAAGAAATGTTGAATTTCCTGCATCGCATGAGAATCTTTCTAAGATGACCAAAATGATCCAATCAGTTATTTGAATATATAGTCAAGTCATCAAGATAAATCTGAATAATCTTACTAATCATATTGTCAAAAGCTATCTGCATAGCTCTTTGGAAAGTGACACCTGCATTAGATAATAAAAAAGGCATGCGTTCATAAGAAAATGTGCCCCAACATGTAATGAAAGTGGTTTTGTATTTATCTGTCCTTTTTACCTTGATCTAATTATAACCAGAAAAACCGTCAAGTAAGGACATCATCTATGACCCTGCAACTTGCTGCAAAATCATTTCCATATTAGGGAGAGGAAAATGGTATCTTCTACTCGCTCTATTTAATGAGCATAAATCGATACAAAGTCAGATATGACCAGTTTTTTTCCTAATGAGAACCAAATTGGAAACCCACTCAAAACACTTAACAAGGAAAATTATCCCAGCCTTCAAGAGTTTTTCCAACTCCTTCCGAATAATCGCTTCAAGTGAAGAGTTAATGGGTCTTTGTTTTTTCCTAACCGATTTTATGCCTTCCTTGATAGGAATGGCATGTTGTATAAGAGTAGGATCAAAACCATGAAGATCCTCATATGACCAAGCAAAAACATCTTGAAATTCATGAAGTAACTCAGTGAATTTCAACTTTTCTTCATCAGTACATTGGGCACCTATCTTAACATTCTTTGGGGAATCAGGTGTCCCAATGTTCAACGAAATGGCTTCACCCAATTTCCTTTTTGGCTCCTCTTCTTTATGTGTTTCATTTTTTCTTACATCACTCCATGAAATTGAACTTTCTAGAGGAGTCAAGCCCTTCAAAATTTTGTTGTTTTCCATGGATATAATCTCCTTGGGCTTATATGGTTCATTTTGTATGAAAGAACAGATGCTTTCATCACTATGGAAGACCTTCCATGACTCTACATTGTGAGGGATATGTGGACGATACAAATATTTAAAATTACAATTAGGTCTTTGTGGCAGAAGTTGTCGAGTGGGAGAGGTTGCAAAAAGAGCTAACCTACCATCCATTGAACTGAATTCCCTTTTAACATGAGTGATGTTAAATGTAATACGTTCTAGATAAGCACCTGAACAGTTTGGTTGTAGTGTTTCATTAACTTGTTTCTAGGAGAATATATTTTACGTACAAGGTTTACAACAATTTCAGAGTCCCCAAAAACTTTAAGGTGACCACAACCTAAATTATAGGCATTTTCAATGCCTAACAGTAATTCTTCAAATTTGGTGACGTTGTTTGTGCAAGAAAATTATAACCTATATGAAAATTTGTATATTTTACCTTGATCCAAGTGGATATCAGTGGCCACCCACCTTTTCGAACTGGCTCAAAACAGTTTTCTGGCAATTTTGGCAACTTACTACTTTTAGCAGTTTTAAACTTTCGAGGCCATTTTGAGGGCCTAAATGAATGTTTTTCAGGATAAAACTTCTCAATTATATCCAAAGGCATGATTGAGCCCCCAAAATTAATCTCCTCGATGATACCTTTCCAACAGGCTATCATACGCCTAAAATAGAGATCGTATGCAAAAGTTACGACCCCGAGAACTTGATGTACTAACTTACCCAAATGGGGCCCAAATGAATTTTGGCGCTTCATCTCCTAGGGTTAGGTTTTTGGATGTCTAGGGTTTTTGGCATTCCATTTTATTGTAAAAAGGCATTCAGAGCCTCATTTTAATCATATTCTTGTGAATGAGAATAACCATCACATCTCTTCTCAGCGATAAGCTGCCACCATTCTAGCGAGTCTTTCACTCTGTATTTTTACAGTCTCTGTACATTTCTTTCATTAATAGAAATTATGTATTACTATATATATGTGTTTATGGTTGCATATCTGATACATTTATGTTATATTATTGAATATCTATGATATCTATGTGCATTTCTTTATTATATCTCTGCTCTCATTTTGTGTCAAAAATAATCTAGATCAGTGGTATCAGAGCAGGATGTTCTTGATCGTTTTTTCAGTGCATGTCCCCGAAGAGGTATGAGTATATAAATTTGTGTCTCAATCTTGTCTCTCTTCAAGACAATCGTTCTCTCACACCCAAGAAAATCTCAATGGTGGACGAAAACAAAAACGATGGAGAAAATGATCCTATCATCCTGTTGCTTGAGCAAGCTCTCATGCGACAGAGGGACGAAATGATGGAGAATTTTTCTCACATACTTCAATGCTTGTCGATAGAAATAGGCACATATTCATCAAAAAACCACTTTGGAAGCACCTCTCCTTTCAAGGTACATGTTAATTTTGATATTCCTGTATTTGAAGGTCATATAGATGCGGATGCCCTAGACAAATGGTTAAATATGTTAGAAGGTTATTTATCTGTTCACAGTTTTTTTGACAGAGAAAAGATCACCTTCGCACTCCTTAAAGATCTTCCTCATGTCAAACATTGGTGGGAAACGCACTTGGAGCAGAGTTCCACAGAGGATTCTGGAATATATGGGGCCGAGCCCACTTGGAATTTTTTTGTGGATGCGGTAAAGGAACAATATTACCCTGTTGGCAACTATAAGGACCAATACATGAGATGGACCACACTGCGGCAAGAGAGGGGCCAAGAAGTTATGGAGTTCACCAATACCTTCCATACCTTGTGCACCAATCTGGGTATCAAATAATCTGAATGACATTTGGTTCTGAAATACCGTGGGGCTCTACACAGATACATCCAAACTGAAATGGATTTTTTCGACATATCATCACTCGGTGTTGATTATCAATATGCTATTAAAATTGAGCAGAAATTTAAGCACCAAAACAAATGGGATTTCTGGTCTGCAAATCTGCAACAACCAAAGTATGATAGAGACAACCCTAACAAACAGTCTTCCGAAAACCAGTCCAATCCATAGGAAAAGAAGGGTCACGGAAAGACAAAGAAGGACATTGAAAAATGTTGCGATTTCCAAAAATGCCCCTGGCACAACAATGATGAGTGTCGCTCAAAACAATCATTGGTGGTTGAGATCAAAGACAAGGAGCCGAACCCTGATTCTGAATCTGATTCTGAAAATACTGGTAAAAGGCAGGTCATCGACACAGACCCCACTACTATTATCACGACCGCAACAATTCAACCAGAAGAACCAATAGATCTTGAAGAGGGGGAGCGCATTTTTCATTCATAGATGTAGGTGAAGGGGACCCTGCTTCATTTTTTTGTTAATCGCGGAAGCCATAAGAACCTCATATCAGTAGAGGTCATCAAGCATTTGGGATTGTCGACAAGACCACACCCGCAACCATACAACATCGGGTGGCTTCGCCAAGGACAAGATCTTCTTGTCAGCCAGCAGTGTTGATTATCATATGACATCCAACCCTTCAAGGATGAGGTATTATGTGATGTTGCCCCACTAGATGTATGTGATGTTGTCTTGGGCCAACCATATATGTGGAAGCACCATGTTGTTTATGAGTCTTGACCCCACAATGTCATTGTTTCTCTGGGGGATCATCTCTATAGAATACCAGAGGTAGTTTCGACTATTGTTACACCTAAAAAGTGTCGCAAGGTAGTATCTCATACTACAAATTTCATCTTCTTTGCAATCTATTCAAAAGGGGAACAAAAGGACACTGCAACCACTACAACCTTGCCCCAATCACCTTCTATCCAATAGAAGCAGGTTGACAAGTTTGTATCAAAGCACAAAGATTCCTTTTGCACACCATCCTCTCATGTAGATCGACTTGCTGAACAGCCTCAGCCTCAACAGGTTTGTGATAGACTTCCACAAACTAAGCAACGCGACGTCTCCAGTAAGGCAAGCAACTCACGAAGATGCAGATTCAACAAATGATTTTCCCTCTCCCTAGGGAACTCAATGCAATGGAGACCATTTCTTTCTAAGGAGGGAGGATTGATCCAGGTGGATATCGGTGGCCACACACCTTTTCCAACTGGCTCAAAATAGTTTTCTGACAATTTTGGCAACTTACTATTTTTAGCAGTTTAAAACTATCAGGGTCATTTTGAGGGCCTAAATGAATGTTTTTCGGGATAAAGCTTCTCAATTATAGTTGAAGGTATTATTGATCCCCCAAAATGAATCTCCTCTATGATACCTTTCCAATGGGCTATCATACGCCTAAAATAGAAATCGTATGCAAACGTTATGACCCCAGGAAGTTGATGTACTAACTTACCCAAACGGGGCCCACATGACTTTTGGCACTTCATCTCCTAGGGTTAGGTTTTTGGATGTCTAGGGTTTTTGGAATTCTAGTTTATTGTAAAAATGTCTTTAGATCTTCATTGTAATCATCTTCTTGTGAATGAGAGTAGCTGTCACATCTCTTCTCAGAGATAAGCTGCCACCATTCTAGCGAGTCTTTCACTCTGTATTTTTACAGTCTCTGTACATTTCTTTCATTAATAGAAATAGTGTATTACTGTATATATGTGTTTATGGTTGCATTTATGATACATTTATGTTATATTATTGAATATATGTGATATCTTTCTGCATTTCTTTATTATATCTCCGCTCTTATTTTGTGCAAAACATAATTCGGATCATACCTATAGGTGAGTACAAGATAATTCCATCTTCATTACCTTCATTGGAGCATGAACCATCAAAGTGCATATGCCACATCCCATCCTCTAGGTCTATTTGGTCCAAGGTAGTGTTATGCTCATCAACAAAGATGGAGTACACTCCTAAGTCCTCCTCGACATAATTTACATTGGGTTTTGGAATACTTTCTATATATGATGAAATTGTTCCCTCCCTTAGGACTATGATGTTCTTTCCGTTACGAGGAATGGATAAGTGTGTTCCACCAAGTGAGAGATATCCACCTACCGGATATTTCCATTCTCTTCCTAATATTATTGAATAATTACTTACTGGCATGTCAAGTACCTGAATATCAGGGCTGTCCTTATTTCAGGATTCACACACAAAACCAAAGTCACATCTTTGATTTTACCTATGGTTGATTGTTGTAAACTATTATAAGAGAGAATGCTTATGGAATTTTCATTTGTACAAGGCAAGCCTAGTTCTTCCATAATAATTTTTGACACAACACTTGGGCCCAAACTGTCGTCAATTAGAAAACAATGGGATATTTTGTCCATAATCTTTGCAGAAATGAAAAATGGTGGATTTTGTTGATTAAGGTTGGTTGTCATTGATGTCAACCCTTGAAGAAAGACCCGTAGCACAAAGGTTTGGGTAATGGACCCAATAGTGTTTGATATAAATATGACTCATTATTTTTTTTTTCATGGTTGATAAGAAGTAAATATGGATGAACTCCAAAGTGGTCCCCTTATGGTGAAAGCCCTCACGGGAAGACACTTTGTGGAGTAAGAGAACCCATACTTAATTGTGGAATAATGAGATGAAGGAAAGTGAATTTGTTAGGGAAAATATCATAGATGGATATTTCTTGTCATGTCATTTTCGGTGGTATGTGAAACATCACATAACTCCTCATGGTTTGAGAGTTATGGCCTTACGAAGTTGGAGGACCCTCATATGTCATCTAGAAGCCCCAAAAGGTCAAAATAATGAAAGTGGTTTAAGAGATTCTAAAAGGTAAATAATAAAGTGAAGTGATGAGTGTATTCTAATTCAAAGTGAATACAAAATAAATTATTTCAATAATACTTTTAATGGAGAAATTAGAAGTGGACCCAACCCTAAAATAAGGAAAGTGGGGCCAAGTGACCTAGAAGATGTTTTTAAGGAAGCTACTTGGAGAGTATAAATAAGAGGCAAGGCTCTCTCATTTGAAACACACTTGAGCATATTGAATATCTATAGGTGTCTTAGGTATACAAATTATATCTAAGCCAAAATTCTGAGGAAAGTGAAGAAAAGAAGGCCGAAATGCAAGGAAGGATAAATTCTTTTGATGGTGCTTTCTAAGGTATGTTATTTTCATGTCATCTCACAATTTTCGCTATAACCATTTTTATATAATGATTCAGATCTTGAAATTTATATTATAGTGAGAAAACATAGCCAAGTATCTATGTTTAAAAATTCAGCTTGTGGTTTGTTTTATTTTGGGAGTTACACTCTGTGGAAAACAGGGTTTGTGGTCAGTCCTGAAACTAGTCAAAATAAGGTGTTTTGGGTAAAAACGTCATAACTTCTTCATAACAGATCCAAATTAAGTAAGACAAATTGTGTTGGTTAGGGTATAGTCCATAGTATGTTGTGTAATAGTTTTAGATAATTTCATCAAATATTTTGTGCGGGTCACACTCTACAAGGTCGCTCTCTAGAATAAGCCAGAATTCAACAAGGTATGCCATTTTTCCTATAACTCCTTTTCTGAGAGGTTTAAAGTAGTTCCACTTGGAGGAATTGCATAAAACACATTGAAGAAAATTGTATATCAGTTTCAGATATTTATACATTACAGGTTCTATGTTTTGATTACTTCAAGTTAGGGTTGTTGACTAATCCAAAACTAGGCATGTGAGACTAAAGAAAAGTTTGATGAAAATGCTAGTATCTTGTTTTTAAAGTTAAGGAAGGTTTGTAGGAATGTGATCATATACACCAAGTCTATTACAGAGCTACAAATCAGATTTGTATGATGAAATTGATGAGGGATTTTGGTTGAGGTACATGTTGAGTACATGGTTGAGACAATTAGTTGACGAGTTGGCGCACATACATGAGGTGTATAGTTGATGATGCTGGTACATATTGATGAGTCATAGTTGATGAGTAGTTGAAACATGATTGGTACATGTTGATTACAGGTTGGTGCATGGTTGATGCACTTGTTTATGGTACAGGTTGATTACAGGTTGGTGCATGGTTGATGCACTTGATTATGGTACATGTTGATTACAGGTTGGTGCATGGTTGATGCAATTTTTTGTGGTACAAGTTGATTATAGGTTGAGGTACAGGTTGATGCATGGTTGATGCATGGTTCAGATTTATTGGTATATGTTTACAGTGGTATATCTCACAGTGATAGTGTGACAGTGGTTCCATCATTCTACTTCTACTTCAGGGTGGTAGGACGGGGCAAGGACAGGTGGTTGTAGACACCTTCCGGTTGTAGCCAGAGAACATTGGGGGTTGTAGCCTCCTTCTAGTTGTAGCCAAATATTTGGGGAGTTGGAGCTTCTCTCAGGTTGTAGCCTGAGAAACTAGGGGGTTGGAGCCTCCTTCCAGTTGCAGCTGGAAAAAAAAGGAAGTTGGTGCTTCCAATGAATGTAATTCTTCAAGACATATAAGAAAAAACATTCTGTGGTTTTCTCCCGATTTGGGTTTCCACGTAAGACACTGGTGTACTATGTATGTGTGTGATTGTTTATTTATTACTGCTCATTATTGGATAATAATTTTACATTGATATAACATTTGAAGAAAAATGATTGTAATTACGTTATTACTGATTCACCCCCCCTCTCAGTAATCCAACAATTGGTATTAGAGTAGGTTCCTTCAGAAATCAGTTTAACCACTGAAAGGTAGATAATGGAGAGTACCAACTCGTATAAAAATGGAATACCACAGTTTGATGGACAAAAGTATGATTTTTGGAGCATAAGGATGAAGGCATATATACAGGCACAAGGATTTCAAGTTTGACAATCAATTGTAGATGGATACACAGCACCAATAGTTCCACCAACAAGTGACAAAACAGTGAAACTCGGTGAGAATAATTCCAAAGCCATAAATTCACTTTTGAATGGTCTCATTGATACGGTATTCACCAAAGTTGCACATTGTAAATCTACTAAAGAGATTTGGGACAAGCTTCGAAATATTTATGAAGGAGATTCAAAAGTCAAAACAAAAAAGCTTCAAACTTACAAAGGTCAGTTCGAACAACTAAAAATGAAGGAAGATGAAGATATCACAGCCTACTTCTTATGAGTCAATGAAATAGTGAATGCAATCATAGGATTGGGAGAAGAAATCGAAGAATCTGTAATTGTTTAAAAGGTACTAAGATCTCTTCCTATGAGATTCAACCCTAAGATATTAGCACTAGAAGAAATATCGGATCTAAACTCAATAAGCATGGATGAACTGCATGGAATCTTCACAGTATATGAGATGAGAACTGAAAAGGAAAATCCAGATGTAAAAGAAGAAGCCTTCAAAGCATCCAAAAGATCAAAGAAAAAGAAAAAGGAACAAGAAGAATATAGCAGCAACAACGACGTCTCAGAAGATGATGAAGAAGTGGCCAACTTCATCAAAATACTGAACAAGGGAACCAACGATAGGTACATAAGTAATCTTCCTTTAATTTGTTTTAATTGTGATGGTATTGGTCATTTTGCTAACAAATGTCCTCATAAGAAAAAGAGAAATGATGAAGGTTACTCAAAAGGCAGACAAACATATAAAGGTAAAAGGACTACAAAGAAAGTTTTCAAGAAAAACTTTTGCACCAAAGAAGACATCTCATCATCAGATGAAGATGAAGTTAGTGACAATGAAACAGGGAGAGTTCTATTCATGGCAGTAGAAGACTCTGATAAAGAAGAATCTGAAGAAGAATATGAAGAAGCATATGAAGAAGAAATTGAAGAGGTAGAAGTTGACTTTCGAGAAGAATTAATGAGTGCCATAGAAGTTATCACAAGAGAAAAGAAGAAAAAAAAGAAACTACAAATAGAACTAGATAAGAAAAAAGACACTCAAGAACTAGAACAAATGATTACAAAATTGAAGGTTCAAATAGAAGGAGATAAAAGAATTGAAGAAGCACTCAAAGAATAGCTAGAAGGAAAGGACGGGATCATTGGAAACCTGGAAGTAGAGATTGTCACACTACGAAAGGATATTCAAAAGAAAAATATGCAGAATAGCTCAAAAGTTCTAGATGACATTATTAGTAGTAAAAAATCTTATCTTGACAAGTCCGGACTTGGATACAATCAAACAGAAAAGGGATCAAGCTCCAAAACAACAGATCAAGAAACAAATCCAAAAAGTTATGCAGAAACAATCAAAGGGGATAAAAAGATATACAAGGAAAATTACAGGGACACTCCTCCACCGAGAAGATTCAGATTTCAGAATCAACAACAGATAGACAGGCCTCAAGAAGAAGAAGG
>ML780381.1:247425-291820 GCA_009831015.1 Picea engelmannii
CTCTACCTGCTCTATTTTTCTCCCTCTCCCTCCCTCTCACACACTCAAACACTCCTTATCGAGCACCCCTTTCTTTCTTACTTTCCCCCCCCTCTCACACTCACACATTCTCTCTCTGTCCCCTTCCTCCCCATATCTCTCCCCATTCCCTCTCTCTATCTCTTCTTTCTTTCTCTCCTACATCTACCACCACTTTCTCTCTCTCATTGTTAGTCTCACTCTCACTATATCCCCCTCCCTCTCTCTCCTTAGTCCAGGCCTCCAAACGGTTCATTGGAATATCACTATCTCTCTACCTCCAAAGGATCCTTTCAATTTGGTTTCACTACAATATCATAGTATATAAGCCTCCAAATGGTCATAATGTCCATTTCAGTAGGTTCCATTCCTCCAAATATCTTGTCTCCAGACCCATAGCTTAATCTAGACCATGACCTAGGTCACCACATAGAGATATATCTAGATTTAGACATTGACCTAGATCTTGATGTAGACAATGACATAGACCCCCCTAGCTCCATATAATCCTAGGAATAACTTATACTCAATCCTTAACCCCAACTTAACTTGAGCCCTGAGTGAATTATGCATATACCTTATGTAAAACCCATGCACTCACATCACCCACATCTTGGTGCTCTAACCATTTCTCTATCCTTGAAAACACTTTCAATCCTAACCCCTTAGGCCTTAGTTGTCTCCATAACCCTATATAATTTTATTCATAAAAAGTTTTGGTGGATATTAAATGCTATATCCATTTAATTAAGAGCACACACGTTCTCCTATGACTTGATTGATTTGGTTGTTTATGCTCAAGAATAATGCACGTGTGTTCCTATAAAGCACACACGCTTTAGTGTGCATGTGTTCTAAGAACGCGTGCATGTTCCTGCTAGGAATTTTTTGGTTCCAAGCACACCCCATCTCATCTATCTCATGGTTGAGAAAAAATGCGAAAGCTTCATAGAAAAGCATCCTGCACAAACAGGTTTTACTTCTTTTAGTGTTCTTGTTACATTCTTAAATACTTTTCTGCTATTTCCATACCATTGTAGGAAAATTTGGAAGACAACTTTGTCAAGTGCAATTGGAATTGTTGTTTGTATGTAATTGTGTCTTCTTGGAATTGGAAGACAAATTTGAGGAAGTGCGATTGGAATTGTTGTTTGTATCTTCTTGGACTTGGAAGACAAATTTGTCCAAGTGCAATCAGAATTTTTTTTGTATCTTATTGTGTCTTCTTGGAATTGGAAGACAAATTTGTCCAAGTGCAATTGGAATTGGAATTAGTAGATGTGTCTTCTTTTTTAATACAAAAAAAAAAATTCTCCACTTGGTTGTGCCTTCTTACATAATACAGAGACAAATTTTTGGTGGGTGTTTGAAAGACAATTCTTATATTTAAACATGGGGAACCACCAGATTTGAGAAATAAATTCCTTGAGAAAAAAGGAATCGATAGAAAAGGTAGAAGAAGAAATAGAAAAATAAAATTTATGTATGTCAAAGCATAGGATTTCACATGAGGGAAATCCAATTTCTAGCACAATAGATGTCGTTAATGTTTCTTCTTCATCAACAGAAGCAAAGTGCAAGAGTTCATTAGAGAGTGATCCAAACAATATCTCATCAAGACAACTTTTTGTGGATGAACAGATGATGGAGGATTTTCTTGGAGTTTATTATACAATGGATGAAATTAGAGAAGCAATTGGTGTACAACATTGCGGTGAAGAAGGTCATGTGGTGCAATCTCTTTTTGGACAGTCAAATTTGCACTCACCTCCCATAGTTGATCCATCAATGATTGAAGGGGAGAGAAATCTAACATTGTTAACTCCACCATAGGGAGGTCAAGAGTCCGAGAATAGGGGTTCATCGTTCCTACCTAGATTGAGCACTACGCGACAAAGAACTCCTAAATGAATTCAAGTCGATGAAAGTAGTATAGCATCACTTGAAGGTAACTTACCTAACCGTACTATTTGTATCACTCTTATAAAATCATTCAAGAATATTTTTAACCAAAATCTGATGCTGCTAAATGTCAATTATTTTTGTCTTTTTTAAAATCTAGAAGTTTAGCTGTTGTTAGGAGAATTGTAGGCATTAAAATAGTCAAAAGTGTAGAAACAAGTAATCATATAGTACAAAACCTTGTATATTATTTTCAAAGAATTGGTAAGAATTCTCATTCTAAATACCACAATGCAACTTGACGTGTCTTGTCCCAATAAAGTGTTAGCAAGATTACAAGAAAACACCATTTTCTACAACAAACCTCTCACCTCTTGAAATGTAATGTCAAAAACCTTAGAATGTATTCTTATAGACGAGATAGCCTTGAAACAGGTTCCCCAATAGGTTTGTGGGCCTTCACTGGAAGGCTACCTCATTCTGACATGAATTTAAGTGGAGTGGTTAAGGGACTAGTTCAGGATTTATGGCATAATAACAAAAGGCCATATTCCAACCAAAAAGATGTACTAAAATTGAGAAGGGGATATAGGGACCATGAACCCCATATTAAACAATATATTGACATTACACAGATAGAATTGTATGAGATATTCAGAACAATACATAGTGCACTTGACTTAGGCCAAAGATCTTTCTATAAATGCAAGCCTTGGTATGTTCGAATAAACACAATCTGTAACACGTGTTTTTGTAGATATCACATTGAGTATGGTTATTATTATGAAACACACACACACACACACACACACACACACACACACACACACACACACACACACACATATTGTGTTTTGCAAAACACCCTTTTGCAGGAATGCCTAGTTATATTGCCACTGTCATCATCTAGAGACTTTATTCACAACATCTTGTGTACAAAGCTAGAGGGTTTTACATTTTATCAAAATGCATGCTTGGATGGGACATTTCCCAGGTGCGGTGGAATGACATTACTAAGAAAGTGCATCCATGTAAGAGATACATATGAATTGGGGAGGAAGGAGGTTGCCTTGCAAATATTTAAATATGTGACATATGATATTGATGGAGGATAGGAAAGAAAAAAAGATACAATTGGTTACTTCCTAGGTATGAGTTTGTGACTTCATGAAGGAATTCATTGAAAAGACACAAAATTATGTTCAACATGTCCATGTGGCTCGATGGAAGGATGAGCATTTTAGAATATGCAAATATACATTTCCTATTGGTACTGTGTTATCAGTGGTTGATTTTGCTGATAAATACACCCTTCAACCACAAAATGAGATTCAAAGCCAATATTATCACTCATAGAAGTTCAACATAATGGTACATATCACATACAATCATAGACCAGATAATAATGAACAAAACATAGTTATATTGAAAGAGTATCACTTCTACATAAGTTATTATTGGTGCCATGAATTAGCCTATGTACAACATTGTTTTCAGTTGTTCTACAATCACCTTAAGGAGAAGAACATACATATGGATCAACGTTGGATTTGGTCAGATGGTTGTGCAGCTTAGCTCAAAAATGCTTGTGTATTTCAATGGTTTTGTATGTTGCAAAAAAACTAAAGGTACCACACATTTGGAACTATTTTGATACCGGACACGAGAAAGGGGACCATGATGGAGAAGGTGCATGCATAAAAAGATCATTATGTAGGAAATAAATGAGTTTCACTACTACTTCCCTCATTCGATATGCAAAATCCATTGTTGAATGTTGTTCTTTAGTAATGGGAGAGATAACAGGAACCCGTGAAGACCAATCACACAAGAAAGGACATGTACATAGATATTTTTGGGAGATGTTCGATGGAGATCGATGACATTGGTATTAATGAAAAAAAATCCAGGGCATTCATGGATTCCATTCAGTTAGAACATCATACAATGCAATAGTTGAAATATGGACATGGAAACTCTCTTTATTTTGTGGTTCATGTAGTAGTAATGAATGGGATGATTGTGAATTGATAGATTGGGTTGATAGATGGGATCATGTATCAGTCCCCATTGGTCAACTTATAAATATGTAATTTTCACAATTAGAGGAGGACCAATCAAGCATTTTAGTAGATTATGATCAAGTCTCATATCTCATACTACTAGGTTCGTTGAATCCTTCTATTAAATTTTAAATAACTAGAATGAATGTGTTATGCTCTAGTCATTTAGTGGACTAACATTTTCGCACTCCATTTTTTGCAGGGCACATATACACACTGGTTTCCCCAAGAGATAATGAATGGGGCACTGATTATTGGTTGGAACGATGCCTAGAGGGAAAGAAGACCCTCATGCGATTAGTAACCGACTCTGAAGGCATTGAATTTTTGATAGAGTCGATGGTTATTAAAGGCGAATATCTGACACAGGATGAAAGAACACGAAAGAAAGGTGGTTATGTATTTCAATATTATAAACCAAGTCAAGTTGTATACCACTTTACAAACTTGGTTATCGGTACAAACCTCCAACTACAAACAATTCCAAGTAAGAACTCATCAAAGGTACGATACTTCTTTCCTTACTCTGAGCATGAGAAGTTAATGGAAACCGTTATTATTAGAAGTGATCCCTATGGTTTACTTTAATGACCATATAGGCATCTAAAATGAATAATTTTGGCTTCATTTTGACTGTTGTTCAAATATTTGTAATACTGTTAAAATATACCCTGCCTTAAAACATACCCCTACCATGCCTTTCCTTGCTTTTCCTTGCCTTTCCTTTCCTTTCCTTCACTTTCCATGCCATTCCTTTCCTTCACCTTCCATGCCATGCCTTTCCTTAGCTTTCCATGTCACGCCTTTCCTTAACTTTCCTTTCCTTCACTTGCCTTGCCTTCACTTGTCTTTCTTTTTCCATGTCTTTCCTTCACTTACCTTGCCTTACCTTATCTTTCCTTTCCTTAACTTGTCTTTCCTTTTCCATGCATTCACTTACCTTTCCTTGCCTTCACTTTCCATGTCATTCCTTCCCTTCACTTGCATTTCCTTGCCTTCACTTGCCTTGCCTTGCCTTGACTTACCTTCACTTACCTTGCCTTTCCTTCACTTTCCATGCCATGCCTTGCCTTTACTTTCCTTGACTTATTGCTTGTTATTCACTTTCCTTTCCTTTCCTTCACTTTTCTTGCCTTATCACTTTCCATTCACTTTCCTTGCCTTTCCTTATCACTTTCCATGCTATGCCTTTCTTTCACTTGCATTATCACTTTCCATGCCTTGCCTTCACCTTCCTTTCCATTCCTTGCCTTCACTTGTCTTGCCTTTCCTTTCCTTTCCTTTCCTTGCCTTTCCTTTCCTTTCCTTCATGTTCTTTGCATTGCCTTGCCTTCACTTTCCATGCCTTACCTTTCCTTCACTTACCTTTCCATTCCTTACCTTTAGCTTCCTTGCCTTGCCTTCACCTACCATCCCTTTACTTGCCTTCACTTTCCTTTGTTAGAATATAGAGGATTTTGTGCTTGTTTTACCATTGACGATACCCTCGTCACCCAACCATAGGCCAAAGCCACCCTCTGAGCACCTTAACCTTGACTGAGAATTACGCCGGAATCAAACCCTAGGCTAGATAGCCAAACAAGGTGTAGTGCATCTTCCTCCAAGGATAGCGCACCAACAATAGCTGATCAGATATTCCAAACCCTAGCCAAGAGATAGTCCAAGCCAACATTGAAAACTAGTTGTTGTAGCAGCTGCACCTGCAGCTCTCCTCCACACATGTGCACCAAACTGGGAACTGCATTGCACACCAGTTGTTGCTCTGTAATTATGAGATGTGTCAAATGAGAATTGACGCCCTGTATTTATAGTGGTTTTGCCAGATTTTCTAGGGCCGACTTCTCCTTCTGGGTACATGTTTGTTCAGTATATTTTTATTATTTCTGGCCGACTTCTTCTCTTGGAGGCTAATAACCTAATATAAGTTATCTTCTTGAGCTGATAAAACTTCTAGGGTTATTAGTCAACTCATTAGGGTTTTCTCTTGCTTTCCAGAGTCTTCTATTCTCGTCAGGTTTACACGTGGAGGTAAATACCTCCCACAAATACCATAATATTAACACTCCCTCCTAGCTAGGGAGGTATTACAGGTAATGGTATTGAGCACAAAAATATACCATTTACTCGGTAGCATCAACATAGTCGTTTAGACTATCTCATGACTAGATCATGAGCATCACCATCACCATCAGCTGCATCATCTCTCGAAACCATACTTCATCTGAGTAATCAAACATGATGTTGGATAAGTCACTCACACCATAGAGTGATACAAGAGTGATTTTTATAATCTAGAAAAGTAAATGCTCTGAACTATTTTCCGTCTGGAAAATCTTTGTTCATCATTCGTCTAGATGATGATTGTCTCCAATAAACTGTTGATAGTCTTCAAGGAAATTAGAAAAAATATAGAACACAACTGTGTCTATCCATAGTGGTACATAACTACAATCCACTGGTACACTACCACACCAAGTAACACACAAGTACTTGATCAACAACGTATAGTCACGAACAATGGAACATATCCACCACAATAGTCTTCATCTACTGTCATACAGTCTTCATAACAAACATCTTATAGAAACTTACACAGAAACAATGTTATGATATAAAATGAATCATCTAGGCCAATCATTCACTCACATCTGTGAGCTCTGAAAGAATATATTCCTCACGAATAGTGGAACATATCCACCACAGTAGTCTACATCTATTGTTCATAACAAACATCTGATGGCAACCTGCAAAGAAACAATGTTATGATATAAACATAATCATCTAGGCCAATATTTCACTCACATCTGTGAGAAATAATATCTTCCCTCAGAGTAGAATAATGAGATATCTGGACTATTCTTCTCAAGCAAGGAAGAATAACTATCCTGTCTTCTGAACCTGGACCATTCCCCACACTGGGCCATTCTTCCTACACTAATCAAAGTTCACCCTGGAGAGAATGTATAACCCTAAGGAATGTTGAGCTTGGACCATTCCCCACCCTAGGCCATTCCTCTTACACTAATCAAAGTGCACCTTGGAGAGAATGTATAAACCCAAAGGAATGTCTATCCATGATTGCTAAGCCTAGACCATTCCCCACCCTGGGCCATTCCTCCTACACTAATCAAAGTGCACCTTGGAGAGAATGTATAAACCCTAAGGAATGACTGTCCAGACCATTTCCTCTGTTAACCACAAGAGGAAAACATTGTCCTATATCAACCTCCAAAACAAACCATTCCTCATGTTAACCACAATGAGAAATCGTTGTTCGGCGAGGCGGGTCAGTGTTCTTGAGTAACCCTCAAGAAGAGAGACTTCCCTAGACCACTCCCCATGTTAGCCACAATGGGAAGTTGTTGTCTATGATACATCAACAATCAGACTACTTCCCATGTTAACCACAATGGGAAGTCACTGTCCATCAAAAATCTCAATCCACTTTCCGAACATGAAAGCATCTGTCCAAGATGAACTATTTTTCAATTTTGAAAATGGATGTATTCAATAATATTTTCAATGCTCCTTCCCAACCTGGGAGTCATCTCTTCCTTTTTCAATAAGGAAGTCATCTCCATGAGCTCCAGCTTGAGTACGTAAACTCTTTCATCTTGGATAGAAGCTTTACCAAAATGTATGCTTATCTTCTCATCTGTGGAGATATGTATTGGAGAACCATTTTCTCCTTTATGGACTTTATCATGGATAATGTAATGCTTGATTTCAAATGTACTTTATTTTGGAACACTGTGAAGGCTTCAGGTAGATTTGAACAATAGATTATATCATTATTTGGAAAAACTAGAACATATCCATGTGGAACTTCTTCTGTCATCATGAGATCTGATCTACTGAGTAATCATCTTGATGTTATAGGAAATATTCACCATGCTTCTATTGTGCACTGGAGGTTCTCCACCAAGTTATCTTCTTCTATCTACATACAAGGGTCTCTTTCTGGTATGACTCAAAATCTTGAGATTTCTCTTCATATGCTCTTTATTCAATTTATCTAGAGAACATTCTTTGCATTCATCTGATGTAGAAATCCAACTCATGGATGTTACGGATGATATAATGACTCATGTAGTGATATGTATAGTGTAGTGGAACAAGTAATCATCATAGTCTTCTCCCTCCATCTAGGAGAACCTCTGGTTCTAGATCTCGCAATGCTTTCATTTATAAGTCTTCCATACACTGTTCTTCATCACGACTTTCAGTTCTTCTGCTTGATTGCTTTTAGTGAGTTCATATTAGGTTGGTAATCTTGTGATTCTTGATACAATGACTGGTTGTTCTGGTTTCTCTTTCTTTCTTGGAATCCTCATGTTCTTCTTCATGTTTTTATTTAGCTCTTGGGTCCATGGAGTTTCTTATAGATTCCATGCCCTAGAGATTCTACTTCTTCCTTTCATCATAGGATCACGGATCTGGATGGACAACCGGGAATACTTTAAGGCTTCTCTTCAAAGAAGTCTTCTTCTGCAGTTGAATTGAACACGTACTGTCTTTCATAGCTACTACCATGGATATATATATTTCATCATCTTCAATGGATCATAGGATTAGCTCCCTCCTAATCCTTGCTTCATGTATAAGTGCATATAATCGACTCCCCCCGTCTAACAGACTCCATGCTTCCATATGCATCCTTATAGTCTTTTGCAATGTATAATTGGCTCTCTTGTCTAACAAAGTCCATGCTTCCATCTTGTTTTTTTCTACAAAATGTCATAAGTCTTTTTCCAATTTCCTCTCGATTGCTAACTTATTTCTGTCTTTGCTTCTTCTAAGTCTCTTCATGATTGATTCAGCTTATCTTGCAATAGCTTCCACATGATTTGTATTTCATTCTTTCATGTGTATTATCTAATGATATCTATTTTCATCTTTTTTGTTCTTCCATAGGTATAGTTCTTCTTGGAACATATTATCTTCTAAGAGATAGATATACAACATATGTACAGAGATGATGCAAACAAGATATGTACAAGAAATAAGAAGAGTGTTGTTACCTTTTAGAAGAAGAAGTATCTTCCATCCTCCTTAGTCTTCTTCGTAGGTCCCTTTTCTTCGGCAATTGATGCTTCGTGTTTCTTCTTCCTTTTCTTTAGTTCAAGACAATGATTCTTGTAGTGGCCATACTTTTGAAAGTTGAAGCATTGTACTTTTGAAATGTCTTTCTCTTGATTTGGCTTCCTCCTTGAGCCAAACTTCCTTTTGTTCCTGAAGTTCTTGAATCTTGTTGTGAAGGCTTGATCATCATACTTCCTTTAGGGTTTCTCTTTTGCATTGATCCTTGATTCTTCTTGAGCACAACAAGTCCAAAGTTCTTTAAATGTTGGATACTCCTTCCTTGTGTTCATGCTTGCGACAAATGCATCCCACGTCTTTGGAAGACCATTGAGTACTATATTCACCAATTCCTTTTCTGAAATGGTCTCTCCATTAGATTGTAGTTGATCTCTTAACTGAGAGATCCTCACAAAATAAGATGTTATGTTGTCGTCATTATTCATCTTCATGTCACAGAGCTCATTTTTCAGATTCATAACTTGACTGAGAAGAGATTTGTTAGGGCACCGTACATATTCTTCGATGAGTCAAGATGGGAGATGTAGGGTATCAAGTGGTATTTTATAGAATCCACTATGATACTCATGTCATTGATGTCAACATATTTGAATTTCTCCATGGCTGCAATGTTCAGTGGTTCCTTCTCTTTTCCTTTGTCAAAACTCTAGCTTCATGATCTTTCCTTTCACGATATCCAGCACTTTATTTTTTGCAAGGATGAGGTCAATACTTGTCTTCCATGCTTTGAAGTTAGAGACTCCATATAACTTGTTCTATGACTTCATAGAATAAGTCATGGCTGCTTTGACTTGGTCAAACCCTAGATTTGGTCACAAACTAAATATTCATGTCTTGGCTTGCTGGGAGTATCAGGGAATGTGCTAGGCTAGAGTGCACTAATCTATCCAGATATTAGGTCAATACATTCACTTAAGGTGCCTCAACAAGAGGTTTAGGGTTTCTGCAACTGCTCTTTCTAGTAACCCTAGTGACAGTGTCTTGGAAACTGCTTCTACTGGTAACACTAGCGATAGTTCCTCAATGAGCTCAATATCCTAGTGACTATGTTTCCTTCCAGTGTTTAGACTGAATGAAACAAGTGGTGGGAACATAACCTGTTAGAATATAGAGGATTGTGTGCTCATTTTACCATTGACGATACCCTCATCACCCAACCATAGGCCGAAGCCACCCTCCAAGCACCTTAACCTTGACTGAGAATTACTCCAGAAGAAAACCCTAGGCTAGATAGCCAAACAAGGTATAGTGCATCTTCTTCCAAGGATAGTGCACCCACAATAGCTGATTAGATAGTCCAAACCCTAGCCAAGAGATAGTCCAAGCCAACACTGAAAAATGGTTGTTGTAGCAGCTGCACCTGCAGCTCTCCTCCACATGTGCACACCAAACTGGGAACTGCAGTGTGCACCAGTTGCTGCTCTGTAATTTTGAGATGTGTCAAATGAGAACTGGTGCCCTGTATTTATAGTGGTTTTTCCAGATTTGTTGGGGTCGACTTCTCCTTCTGGGTACATGTCTGTTCAGTATATTTTTATTATTTCTAGCCGACTTCTTCTCTTGGAGGCTAATAACCTAATATAAGTTATCTTCTTGAGCCGACAAAACTTATAGGGTTATTAGTCAACTCATTAGGGTTTTCTCTTGCTTTCCAGAGTCTTCTATTCTCGTCAGGTTTACACATGGAGGTAAATACCTCCCACATCTACCATAATATTAATAGTGTTTCCATGCCTTGCCTTAACTTTCCATGATGTTCCTTGACTTTCCTTGTCTTGTCTTTCCTTTCCTTGACTTTCCTTTCCTTCACCTTCCTTTCCTTCTCTTGCCTTGCCTTTCCTTCCATTGCCATGCCTTGCTTTTCCTTCACTTTCCTTTCCATGCCTTTCCTTCACATTCCTTGCCTTGACTTGCCTTACCTTGCCTTCAATTGCCATGCCTTGCCTTCACTTTCCTTACATTTACTTTCCTTTCCTTTCCTTCACTTTCCTTGCCTTGCCTTGACTTTCCTTTCCTTCACTTGTCATGCCTTGCCTTTCCTTCACTTTCCTTTCCATTCTTTGCCTTCACTTGCCTTGAATTTCCTTGCCTTACCTTGCCTTTCCTTGCCTTACCTTGCCTTTCCTTGCCTTCACTTGCCCTACCTTTCTTTTCCTTCACTTTCCTTTCCATGCCTTTCCTTCACTTTCCTTGCCTTGCATTTCCTTGCCTTTCCTTCAATTTCCTTTCCTTGCCTTACCTTGCCTTCACTTTCCATGTCTTGCCTTTCCTTCACTTTCCTTTCCTTTTCTTGCCTTGCCTTTCCTTTCCTCCACTTTCATTGCCTTGCCTTTCCTTCACTTGCCTTGCCATGCATTACCTTCAATTTCCATGCCTTTCCTTTCCTTCACTTGTCTTTCCATGCCTTTCCTTCACTTTCCTTGACCTGGCTTCACTTGCCTTTCCATGCCTTCACTTTCCTTTCCATGCCTTGCCTTCACTTTCCTTTCCATGCCTTCCCTTCAATTTTCATTCCTTGCCTTCACTTTCCTTGCCTTTCCTTGCCTTTCCCTTTCCTTCACTTTCCTTTCCTTTCCTTGCCTTACCTTTCCTTCACTTTCCATGCCTTGGCTTGCCTTCACTTTCCTTACCATGCCTTTCCATCACTTTACATGCCTTTCCTTCACTTTCCTTGCCTTTCCTTGTCTTTCCTTTCCTTTCCTTACCTTCACTTTCCTTGACTTGCCTTCAATTTTCATGCCTTTCCTTTTCTTTCCTTTCCTTTCCTTTCCTTCACTTGCCTTGCCATGCCTTTCCTTCACTTTCCTTGCCTTCACTTGCCTTGAATTTACTTTCCTTTACTTTCCTTGCCTTATCACTTTCCATGCCATGCTTTTCCTTCACTTTCCTTATCACTTTCCATGCCTTTCCTTCACTTTCCTTGCCTTGACATGCCTTGCCTAAACATATGCAATAAGCAATGACCAAAACCCTAGTGCTAGAGATACTCCAAGATACGGTTTTTCGGTGGAACAAATGACAACAGAGCCCCCCCCTAGTTGAAACATGGTGCTCCAGATCCAATGCAACTGATGGTTCTCCCATTCGATTCTCGATTTGAGTTTTATTGTGAGTTGTAACTCGCCTATTCAAGTCATTCAAGGACACGTGGCCAATTTGTTCTGGGGGAACAAAATTCAAACCGAGCAGCATAACGGATTTCTGTAAGCTCCCACAAGTCTATTTGGCCAAGGACTATGTGACTACACTACCCAAAAATGATCGACATAGTATTCTTGAAAATAAACCTCCTCTTCAAAAATTGCACTATGCCTCACAAACCAAAACCCTAGTGTCAGAGATACTCAAAGATATGGTTTTCTGGTAGAAAAAATGACAGTGAAGGGCCCCTCCTATTTGAAACCAGGTGCTTCGGATCCAATGCAACTGATAGTTCTCCCATCCGAGCCCTGGTTTGATTTTTATCATGATTTGCAAGTCGCCTCTTCAAGCAATTCAGGGACATGTGGCCAATTTGGTCCGGGGGCATAAAATCCAAACCGAGTGGCATAACGAAGTTTTGTAAGCTCCCACAAGTCTATTTTTCCAAGGACCATGTGAATACACTACCCACAAATTCCCAACACAGTGTTCTTCAAAATTGACCTCCTCTTCAAAAATTGCACTATGCCTTAGTGACCAAAACCCTAGTGCTAGAGATACTCAAAGATACGATTTTCCGGTGGAAAAAATGATAGAAGAGGCCCCCCCTAGTTGAAACACATTGTTTTAGATCCAATGCAACTGACAGTTCACCCATCCAAGTCTCGGTTTGAGTTTTATCGTGAGTTGCAACTCGCCTCTTCAAGCCATTCAGGGACATGTGGCCATTTTGGTCTTGGGAATAAAATCCAAACTGAGTGGCATAACAAATTTTTGTAAGCTCCCACAAGTCTATTTGTCCAAGGACCATGCGAATACACTACCCACAAATTCCCTAAAAAGTGTTCTTGAAAATCGACCTCCTCTTCAAAAATTGCACTATACCTTAGTGACCAAAACCCTAGTGCCAGAGATACTCCAAGATATGGTTTTTCGGTGCACAAAATGAAAACAAAGCCCCCCCTGATTGAAAAATAGTTCTTTGGATCCAATGCAACTGACGGTTCACCCATCGAAATCTCGAGTTCAGTTTTATCATGAGTTTCAACTCGCTTCTTCAAGCCATTCAGGGACATGTGGCCAATTTGGTCCTAAGGCATAAAATCCAAACCGAGAGACATAACGATGTTCTGTAAGCTCCCACAAGTCTATTTGGCCAAGGACCATGAATCTACACTACCCACAAATTTTAGAAACAATGTTCTTGAAAATCGACCTCCTCTTCAAAAATTGCACTATGCCTCATTGACCAAAACCCTAGTGCTGGAGATACTCCAAGATATGGTTTTCCGGTGGAAAAAATGATAATGGAGGGGCCTCCCTAGTTGAAATTGGGTACTCTGGATCCAATGCAACTGACGGTTCACCCATCTGAGTCTCGGTTTGAGTTTTATCGTGAGTTTCAACTTGCCTCTTCAAGCCATTCAGGGACATGTGGCCAATTTGGTTTGGGGGCATAAAATCCAAACCGAGCAGCATACCGGAGTTTTGTAAGCTCACACAAGTCTATTTTCCCAAGGATCATGAGACTACACTACCCACAAATTCCCGACACAATGTTATTGAAAATTGACATCCTCTTCAAAAATAACACTATTCGTCATTGACCAAAACATTGGAATTCTCATGCAAGTATTTTTATATAAGAAATATGGGATAACAAGTTGTAGAATTACATGCTTAACGAATCCTTTGATTGTAATTTTTACTTATGAATCCTTTGATGGAATGGAAATTGAATTCAAGGAAAGGCATGACAAGTGAAGGCAAGGCATGGCAAGTGAAGGAATGGTAGGGAAAGACATAGTATGGAAAGACAAGACATGGAAAAGTGAAGAAAATGCAAGGCATGGCATGGAAAGGAATGGCATGGTATGGAAAGGCATGGCATGGAAAAGGCAGGGCATGGCAAGTGAATGCAAGGAAATACATGGCAAGGCATGGGATGGAAAGGCATGGCATGGAAAGGCACGGTATGGAAAGACAAGACATGGCAAGTGAAGGCAAGGCAATGAATGGAAAGGAATGGCATGGAAAGAAATTACATGGTATGGAAAGGCATGTCATGGAGAAGGAAAGGCATGGAAAGTGAATGCAAGGCAAGGAATGGAATGGAATGGCATGGCATGATATAGCAAGGCATGGGATGGCAATGCATGGTATGGAAAGACAAGATATGGCAAGTGAAGGCAAGGGAAGGCATGAAAAGGCATGGCATGTCAAGGCATACCATACCATACCATACCATACCATACCAATATAAATGCATACCATACAATTGCAAGGAATACCATACCAAGGCAAGGAATACCATACCATACCATACCAATTCCATACCATACCATACCATACCAATGCCAATGCATACCATACCATACCATGCCAATGCATACCATACCATACCATACCAATACCAATGCCAATGCATACCATACCATTGCCAATGAATACCATACCAATGCATACTATTGGAGCCACCTTTATTTTTCTAGCCCGTCACAAATTTCATTCTTAATGCTCGAAATCGAAAGATGGTTTTTGTTTTTTCCCTCTGTGGTTTCAAGATCTCTGAAGCCTTATCACGCGAGCAGGGATGATTATTGCACTCTTGAGATGAGTCCTACCTTTCGTAAAAATGTTTACTCTTTGTTCTACCTCGGGATCTCGTAGGTCAGATACTATAAGTCACATAGTTCACATGTCCCGAGCTATGAAATGGCGAAATCGTTTTATTTTTTCACCCAGGGCAGTAATGAGAGTAGAGTTTTCCTAAACCATGAGTTAAACGTCATTGGGTCTTCGCACCTCTGCGCTCACCAAATCCAAAAGTTTATTTTCATTGCCTTGATAGCCAAGAACATGAGGTCCTTATTTTAGTAACCCAGGATCAAGGTTAAAAGTAAAAGCTAAACCATGGTAAAAGTTCTATCGACAATTTGCCACTCGGCGTTTTCTTTTTTAAAAGTTACACCGTCTCAGCCCCGACTCACGAAGTCACGATAAGGATATAAAACTAATTAATTAATCACTAAATCCAAGCTTATCTTTCCTTTTTATTAAGTCGTATTATCGCGATCTCACAGTTTCGCAGCTCAGCATGAAAACCTCCCGGAAACTTATTTTTGAAGGTCTGAGTCGCGATATGGAAAATATAATAATTATGAAATTAATTGAGCCCCTAATCACGATTACATTTTTCATTAACCAAAATCGATCATCGTAGTGTCAGGTGTTAGAGGTTCAAAGTGTTAAAGTAAAATCCCTGATATAACGAGTACCGAAATATTGATTAACGTTGGTAAAATCAAATTAATTAAGCTAAACCAATACATATCCCACGTTTCGATGCTTGCACAATTTACAAGGTAGCCTTATTCTTTCCATACGCCAACATGACATTTTAAACCACCAAAATTTATGACATTAATGAGGAAATAGGGTGAATCGACGAATAAAGATAGTATTTTTATGGAAAGATTTATTTCTAAAAATGATTTGACAGGCCTGTTCTGAAAGGTACTGAGTTTTCGAATATATATAAGAGCTGTTATGCATTTTAAAAAATTCATTTATACATTACGCAGAGCACATTATCGCTAAGCAAACTGACTTCTGTATGTATACGTATTTCTATTGCAGAAGAGCTAAAACACAATCTCCAGCCATGGCTCCGCGAAAAGCATCCAAAGCCAGTGTTGAGGTTTTGGGACAAGGCTCGGACAATGTTGCTGATACTTTTCCTCGAAGTATCGACTCGGTCTTGAATTGGTCGTTCGTTTTGGATGTTCTGAAGGTTGAATTGGTGGACTATTTCGATGATTCCAGTGACAACGAAAAATATGATATAACCACCAAGTATAATATTTCCATCCAATCCGGAATGCACAGAGTAGTAGCCAAGCCACGACTATTTCCATATTATGACATGGTCCGATGGGCATTGGATGATGTTAACATACCGATCAGAACCATCATAAATGAGCAGAAAGTCACCATCAGGACTTTCAGGCCGGAACATCTGCAAGCCATGTATAAGCTGCCCACAATGTCTGACTATACATATGGCGCTGAATTCTTGGATGAATTCAAGAAGAAGGAATGCATACAATATGATAAAACCATGTCCAGTTTAATAAGAGATTGGGTTTCGCAAGCCGCGAAGTTCAGGGCTGATAGCCACGACATATATTCAATAGCTTCCATAGAGCCACAGTACAAGTATGTTGCCATGATGACATGCAGGCGATACGGGAAAGAGGACACCTCACATTTTTATCTTCCATGGGTGCCTCTAATGTTTTGGGTCACCGAAGGCAGTTCTTTTGACTGGGCAAAAATGTTGTCCGACAGCTTGACCAGTTGAATCACAGAGTATCGTGCACAGAAAGATAGCGGAAAGGCATCTTCATTCTTCATGTCTGCATACAATATGGACGTCGTTTGTTTTTTGACACCATTTCCCTTGATGAGTTGGAGTTGGACTTCAGCAGAAGGTGAGCCCATACACGTCTATCATTCAAAATTATGGGAAAACAAAGCTGCAAATTTCATGTACGAAATCTTCAACTAGGTGATGGTGCCTCTGCATGTCACTATTTTCGGTCACCCACCACCCAGGATTTCGGACAGTATAGTGACAAATCTGAGCAGCATAGCCAACTGGTATGTGGAGGCCAAATTTTCGTACCTCAGAGTTTTCAGGGCTTATGTTCTCCCGCATGCACTACCATTATTCATTCCCGACAAGTTGGCTTGTCGCGAGGTTTCCAGACAAACAGTAATCGGTGGTATAAGCAAGGAGCTTAAGGGATACTGAAAGAAGGTATGGCCACCTTTTCCTGTTCATTTAAATTCTTATTCTTTATTAGTTTTCGGGCATGCCAAAGTGGAGGAAGCAACCCCGGAGGACCTAAATTTGGTTCTCATTGAATATAAAAAGCACGATCTGCAGATGGTTGTGAGAAATCACTTGGCCAGTTGCGGGCTCAAGAGATTTGAGCATGATAATTCACTCTCGGATGACATTTTCTGAGGCGCAAGGTCTTATGTCGAGATTCTAGCTCAGATACAAACCTTGGCACCTGAGGAGAGAGACCATGTTCTGAAGTTCCAAGAAAATCGACACAGTTGTCTTCCCATAGTGTTGCGAGGTGAGAGTCCAGCTACGATGGAGGTCAAACAAAAGGATGCCGAAGGCTCTAAGGATGCGAACCCCAATCAAGAAAAACACAAGGACGAGGGAGAGCAAACCAAGAGTCCAAAAGTAGAAATAAAGACTCCCGACCCTCCGAAGAAGCAGAGTCTGGTTACTACTCTGGGAAAATCAGCAAAACAGGTCAGAGAACCTATCACATCAGTTACTCCCTTGTAATCGACTCAAGGAAATATTGACGCAGGGTGGATCTTCAATGAAGAGTTGAGGCTTATAAGGGTATAAGATCTCCCTCTGAATGAGTTCTTCTTCAATAAGAAGAGAAAACCAGTGGTAAAGAGAGAATTTTACTAGTAAGGGGAGTTGACAGCTAAGAAATACAAGGTCATAACTGATGGGAAGGACAAGAAAAATGAACAATTCATGACTGAGATAGCAGGGACATTAGGATCATATGCCTTGGTGAATCAGTGTTTAGTTGGGCTTCTAAAAAACTAGTTGAAGTGAAAGAATCGCCTCATCAAGACCCTGGAAGCTAGACTAGCCACAACAACGGAGACTGTCAAACACCAGGTGAGTGTGGGTATAGAGCAAGCAAGGTTGGTCGATAAAAATGAGATAGAGCTTCTCATGTCTAAGATCGAACAAGCACAGCTGGTAGTTCGGGATGGTCAGATGCAAGCGAGTCAGCAAAAAGATTTGATCCAACAGCTGCAGGCTAGGGTGGAAATCGCCGAAAGCAAGGTGATAGATATCAGGATGTTTCTGTCCCAAGCGATGGAGATTCGGGGCAGAGTCTCTGCGGCCCAACGAAATTTACTCGGCAAGGTAGAAGCGATCCGAGACAACTATTTTTTAGTCAACCAGGTTTTGGAGAACTTATCTGTTAGAGAAAGGGAATCTGGAGTTGCGAGGGTCGCCTTCCAAGAGGCTGTGATAGCCACAAACAACAGGGATTCAGGAAGCACTCTCAGGTTCACCATTTCGGAGCAGACCAAAGGAAACATTCTATTGAAATAATGGGAGCACAGCATCTCGGAAGGCAAGCTGCAAGCCAAAAAGGTAACAAATGCCTTGGAAGAAGCTTTCAATTCTATAGATGGGGATCTGCTAGGCATTGATAGCAGAGGTAGTGCCGAGGCTTTGATTCAAATGAATATGGAAAAAATCTCGCTTGATTTAAAGGAAAAAGAAGAAAGGAATTCGACCGAGATCTCCCAAGTGACTATGGCAGACATAGTCCAAATAGACAAATGTATGATCAAACCAAGCGTGAAATTATGCACTATCGACATCATAGACAGAGAGATGGAATATAGGTTGCCGCAGTTAGCCCGAGAATGTTACTTTTTTTAATCCAGCTGTCAAGCAGAACCGTCAAGGCTAATATCTCAGCTGGTTGAAAGATGTGTCACCTGTACTGAGCACGCATGAGGACAAACGTCTGGCACTAAGTGAAGACAGAGAAGAAGAAATGGAGTGATTTCTTTCCTCCCTATCATAACCAAAATTTTGTAACGATTGAGATTCTATTTTATTGTAAACTGTATAAATATACCATAGAAAGAAGGAAAAAAGGCTGGACCTTTTTATGTCGATTGTAACAGAGTTTTTTACATTTTGAGAGTTTACAAAGAAAATTTGAAGATTCTCAATTCCGTCATGACTGTGTTATGAGTTTGTTTCCTTGTATCTCATATTCCATTTCATTTCATATTCATAACTGATGAATGCTTCGTTATAATTTAGTATGACCACTACTATAGTGAATGAATTTTGGTTTTCTATAATTGTTTACTATTTTTCCTCTGTACCAGCTATCAGCGAGTGTAAGACCAGTCAACACTTTCAGAATTCTATACATATTTTATGCTACATCGGGTTATTTCCTTATATTTTTCCTCTCCTGTTTACTCGTGAGATTCTCCCTTGATAGGATCCTTACATCATAGATAGCTAAATGTTTTTCTCCCACCTCACACATTTTATTAATATATAACTTAGTTAAGGGAAAGAGCCTTTGATTTGCATCCCTATTTTATTCCTGAAACCGTAAATTCTCTTTTATACGACCAAATTGAGACAACACTTAATCCCTCTCTGAAGTTTTTCTTATTTTACTGTTCCTCCATGACTGTCCCTGTACCATCACAACCCAACATCAAACATGGATTATCAAATCAAACGCACATTGCCTTAAATCTTTTCGACACTAATCTTAAAACAACTACTACCCGGGTTGAACTTGAATGTTCATGGGCAGTGATTGAATAGGATATAACTACCCAGGAACAATTGGAAGCTAGACAATGCCAACGTAGAAACCTTCCCCAGTTTCCTTAGCCGAAGGTTGACATTTCTCGCTTCTCCACCCTTTACAGACTTTCAGATGCCTATACACTGTACTTCTAAGCCTTAAGTACAGACTCTGGAACAACATCTTTTTGGCACTGTTGCTGGGGACCAAAGTTACGAGATCTTTTTCCCTGGGAAAACGACATTTGTTTTTCGTTGAAAGTGTTACCCTTTGATAGTGAACAAAGAGTACACACCTTTTAAGGCTTCCTAATCTTTCACTTGGCAGCTCCACAAATAATAAAATGGCATCCAGTCGAACAAATACCAGACAAAACCCGGATGGTAAGTAGATTACGCCCGTTATTGATCCCGAGAAGATTTTAAAGGCGAGAGGCTCTCTTAAGCCAACCGCTGCAGTTTACAAACTTAAAACCCCACAACTGAAGACTAAGAGTTCTTCTGAACCCTCAACTTCAAGCAGTCCTCTCTTTGATACTAAATTTTTAATGCCAAACTGCTTCGAAGTTAGGAGTGAGATTCATCCAACAATCCCCTTAGTACACAAAGGAAAGGGACCTCTTGAAAGTTCGTCGTCAGTTGACATACCATCTTTCCTTCTGTTAAATTTCCTGACCTCACCAAATTCTGAAGAGTGTGTTACACATTCGGTTTCCCCACCCATTGGTTCACCTAATTTCATCTCTTGCAAATATGAGGAACCAAGTCCTCGCGTTCCTTATCTTTCCTCGTCGGATTTTCCTCTTTGCGAAGAAAATAAAGATTCACTTTTAATTTTTTGAAATCCCCTTTACAACTTTCCACAAATAACGATGGCAACTGTTGGAGGAGGAGGTGGAGTTTTTATAAGAGGAGGTGGAGCGTTTATCGGAGGAGGAGGGGGAGGAGCCCCTCTAGGAGGAGCTGGAGGCCAAGGGCCTTCCCCCCTCCTAGAGTGTTTGTAAAAGTTGCAGCCAGATATGCTCCCTTAGTATTGCTCGTCCCTCTACACGACCTTCCAGAAAATTACATAAAGAATTTACCGAAATTCACCAGGGAAGGGGATCTAACCGTGGCCGAACATATTAATTTCTTTGATCAATTCGTTGATATCCTAGGTATCAAGCATGAGGATGTATATTCAAGACTTATTGTCCAAACCTTCAAAGGCCAGGTCCGAACTTGGTTTCGGAGCCTACCCACAACATCTATCTTGTCTTATGACGCTTTGGAAGATGTTTTCCTTAGATAATGGGGCGAGAGAAAAGACCATCTATATTATTTAACCGAATTTGGGTCTTTAAGAAAAAAGAATTCAGAAACAGTCATGGAATTTATCCAAATATTCAACAAACTATACAATAAAATCCCAGCTGAGGTTAAACCATCGCAACTTTCGTCGGAGCTTTCAAACCGGATTTTTCACTCCTTTCGCGAGAAAGAAGGGGAGCCACCCTAAACCGAATGTAGGACGATGCAGTAGAAATAGAGTCTAATATGATGGCTTCGAGTAAGCTTAAAGCTAAATTAGAAATGGGAAACCAAGAAACTAAACGCTTTAGAGAACAAGATAGTACGTCAGGGTCTAATAGATCCACAGATGACAGGGTAGAAGATATGGCCAGAGTAATTAAAGAACCGTCTAACAAAATATCCAGAATGGAGCTCGAACAGGCCAAAGTTGATTCTTTCCCCAAAAAGGATTTCAAGAGGAACCCCAACCCCCCGAACTAGCCAAGACAAATAAAAAATGAAGATAAAAAAATACAAGCTCCCTTAAAGAATGAAAATTTTATAGGAGCGAACGATTTTCAAGACTTCGGAGATTCAGACATTGATGTCATGAAATTCGGTGATGATTGCACACAACCATATCTGACTCGAGAAGACTATGAAAAATCTCTAAACACGCAACAACCATTGAATAAGGGTGAAGAAGGTGATCACACTGACCTTTGTGAATCTCAACAAGAAACTGAGATGATAATCGCTGAGATCCAACCCAAGTATAACTTAAGATCTAAGAGTAAGCCCATCTCAATTGCTCAACCCAAGAAAATCCTCCAAAGAGGTCAAAATTATGAGCCTACTCCGGAAGAGACCTTATTACCCAACGGTAAAACTAAAGTAGTAAGCACACAAGAGTCCGAAGTGGAAAAATTTGAAACCCAAGCACAAGAAACCAAAAAAGTAAATAAAATTACGACTTCAACCAGGACCATGAGTAATAAAGAGGTCCAGATGAATAAGTCGGAAGGAAGGATTCAGAAGTCTCAACTAAAGAAACAGACAAGGTGAGCGCAACTTTCAGTTTTGAAAATGAGAAAAATAAAATTAGCATACCAATCCCTTTGGTAGAATTAGCAAAAAACCCCGTTTATCGAAAGCAGATTACCAAAGCGATGGGTGTCTTTGAGCTAGAAAGGCAGTCTGATGTTTTAAACCTGGAAGATGACAAACCTAACATCACTATTGGTCCCCATTTTGAAGGGGCCAAAGACACCATTGCTTCCTTTTATATCACTCTAAATGTGTATGATCAATTTCTACATAATTGCATGTTAGACTCTGGAGCCTCCGATAACGTTATGCCTAAGATTATCATGGACAAATTGGGGCTCCAGATCACTAGACCTTATGGAGATATTTAATATTTTGACTCAAGAAGGGTTAAGTGTATGGTGATGATAAAATATCTGGTAGTTACCCTGGCGTAGGTCCGGGTTAAGAGTATCCTGATGGATGTGGTTATCGCAGATATTCCCCCTAAGTATGGCTTGCTGTTGTCTAGGTCATGGGGAGCCAAGTTGGGGGGTTATCTTCAATTGGACATGACGTTCGCCACAATTCCCGTGTTTGGTAGTCAGTTTACTCAGTTGTACAGAGAAACAAGATTAGCATATACAATGAGTGACCCTCAAAACCCAAACAATTTCCCTATTTACATTGTGGATCAAGATCTGGGAAATTGTATTTTGTCTTTTGATGATGGTTTAGATGGTTGTCTAGAGGAAAGTGATATAGAGCAGGAAGAGTCAAGTTACATGACAGAGGATCTGTGTAGCACCGGTGTCTGGAAAATGTATTTTGACGATGCCTCATCTTCTGAGGGGGCTGGTGCAGGAGGGCTTTTAGTGGCTCCCGAAGGTAAATTCATTGTTCCTTTTTCCTACTGATTGCAATGGGATATTGATTATATTAACAATGTATGTGAGTACAAAGAACTGGTCTTAGGATTAGAAGCTGCTAAAAATCTAAAAATAAATAACTTAGAGGTATATGGAGATGCGGAGTTAATAGTCAAACAGATAAATCGACAGTACCAAGCCAAGCATCCCAAATTAAGATCATATAGGAATTACGCCTAGGATCTCATGGAAATTTTTTTCTCGTCCGTAAATGTCCATTTCATCCCACGCATAGAGAATTTACATGCTGACGCATTGGCTAAAGCAGCTTCAACCTTCTCTCCTCTAATGACTTTCAAATTGAAGTATCACATTGAAATCAGACACAGACCATCTATGCCAGACAATATCCAACACTGGCAGGTCTTTGAGGATGATGAACAAATTAAGAAATTTCTTGAAGCAGTGGGTGAATTCTCTGAAACACATGTCGACCAAGAAAATCAAAATGAACCAATATGGATCATGCAAAAAGGGGAAGATCCTAAAGCTTTCCAAGAAAAAATTGCAGATCATCGTATGTTGGTCCTTAAAAACAACCAGATTCCAAAAGGACTGATTCCTTTAGAAAGACTTTTTGATCAGAACGACGTACCTGTAAAATCCACTTTACAACCCCAACCAGAAGAAGTGGAGGACTGTGATATAGGAACTAAAAAAGAATTCATAGTGGTAAAAATATCCAAGTTCCTCCCTCCCGAAGTGAAAGTTAAGTATAAAGTCCTACTCAGACAGTATAAGGATGTTTTCGCCTGGTCTTATGATGAGTTAAGAACATATGACACTTCCATAATTGATCACAAGATACCTTTGAAGCCTGGGGTCAAACCATTTAGGAAAAAGCTTAGGCAAATCAACCCCATTTTGTTACCTGTGATTGAAAAATAAGTTAAGAAACTTTTAGACGCGAAAATAACTGTACCTATGAGATACTCAGACTGGGTAGCAAACTTGGTCCCGGTTAGGAAAAAGAGTGGGGAAATCAGACTGTGTGTGGATTTCCAAAACTTAAATAAGTCGTTTTTTAAGGACAATTATCCGCTGCCCAAAATGGACCATGTGTTAGAAAAATTAGTTGGAGAAAACCGAAAGTCTATGATAGATGGGTTCTCATGTTATAATCAAATCTCCATGAATGAACAAGACAGGGAAAACAATGCTTTCACCACACCATCGGGTACCTTCATGTATGAAAAAATGCCTTTTGGTTTGATGAATGCAGGGGCCACATTCCAGCGCACTATGGACATCGCTTTCATAGGAGAAAGGGATAAGTTCATAGTCATTTACCTCAATGATTTGATGGTTTTCTCTAAAACTGACGAAGAACACTTGATGCATCTCAAGCAGACTTTTGAAAAATGCCACAGGTTTGGTCTATCTTTAAACCCAAAGAAATCACATTTTGCCATGCGGGAAGGTAAGATTTTGGGTCATATCGTATCTAGGGATGGAATCAGGATTTATCCTAAGAGGATTGAAGCAATAGATACTATAAATATTCCCAGAAATGTGAAAGAGATTCAATCTTTCTTAGGAAGAATAATTTTTTTACGAAGGTTTATCCTGAATTCCGCTGAGATTGTAAAATTGATCACATGTATGTTGAAGAAGGACAGTGAAGTAAAATGGACAACAGAGGCCAGAGCATCATTCATGCATATTAAGAAAGTCATAAGCAAGGCACCTATGTTAGCAAGCCCCGACTATCTAAAATATTTTCTTATCTTCTCGTTTGCCTCCGAACACACTATCGCCGCGGTGCTCCTACAAAAGAACGAAGAAGGATTTGAACAACCGATCGCCTTTTTCAGCAAGAACCTTAGAGATGCATAACTGAAGTATGATATAATAGAAAAACAGGCGTACTCCATGGTAAAAGCATTAAAGGCATTCAGAACATACGTACTACACTCAAAGATAATTGCATACGTGCCTACCAATTCTGTGAAAGATATATTGGTACAACCAGACATTGATGGAAAAAGAGGGCGATGGCTCGCCAAAATCCAAGAATTTGATCTGGAAGTCAAGCTGACCAATTGATAAAAGGGAAAGGCCTGGCCAAACTATTAGCTGAGTCAAATTTCAAAGCCCTAGATATCAATTGCCTATAATAAGGTGACGAAGACACGGACCTAAACGAGTTGAATGAGGAAACAAGTCCAAACAAGATCGAAGAGAAGTTCTTATCATCGGGCTAGTATAGAGACATAGTGTCATACCTGCTAACTCTAAAATGCCCAAATGAGCTATCACCATCTAAATCCATAACTTTAAAACTCCATGCAGTTAAATATTGTATCACCGAAAGTCATCTATATTGGAAAGATCCACTCGGTTTCCTGTCAGTCTATTTGGTTGAATCGGAAACTCAGCGGGTTATAGACGAATTTCATGAGGGAGTCTTTAGGGGGCATCACGCATGGAGAGCTACAGCTTACAAGATCTCGAGGGCTGGGTACTACTAGCCAAAACTCTTTTCGGACGTCAATGCCAAAGTGTGTGCCTGCAACCCTTGTCAACTATTCTTAGGTAAACAGAAGCTCCCGGCACTACCTTTAGTTCTAGTCAAAGATGAAGCCCCATTCTAACAATGGGGTCTAGACTTCATAGGCGATATTAATCCCCATTCCAGTTCTCAACACAAGTGGATCTTAACAACTACAGATTATTTTACTAAGTGGGTGGAAGCCATTCCAACCAAAAGGGTGACAGACTCGGTGGTAATTGATTTCTTAGAAGACAATATTTTGTCAAGATTTGGTTTCCCCTGAAAGATAGTTACTGACAATGCCCAGGCCTTTAAATCTATGGCTATGATCAACTTCTATCAAAATTATAACATCATTCTTGTCCATTCCACAACATATTACCCCCAAGGAAATGGATTGGCCGAGTCATCCAGCAAGAGCCTGGTAAATATAATAAAGAAGGTATTGGATGAAAAAAAAGGTCTTGGCATGTGCACTTAAAATATGCATTATGGGCGAATTGCATAAGAACAAAAAGGTCAATCGACATTTCGCCTTTCTAGATGGTATATGGGACCAATGATGTGCTACCTATAAACCTAGCACTCCTAGTGATGAAGCTATGGAAAGATCAAAATGAAGAACCCAATCATGTCACCAGAAGGTTGAATCAACTGATCGAAGTTCAACAACATAGAGTTGAAGTAGATGAAAAGATGCAGAAGTACCAAGATGACATGAAGTCATTATTCGAGTGCAAAGCAAAGGATAGAGAGTTCCTCCCAGGTGATTTAGTGTTAAGGTGGGATGCAAGAAAGGAGGAAGCAACAAAACATGGTAAATTTGACCACCTTTGGTATGGGCCATTCAGAGTCTCGACTTTGGAAGGAAAAAACTCTTTCCTACTGGAAAATATAGACGGTGAAGTCCTCAACGCCCCTGTCAACGGATGATATCTGAAGCATTATATGACGTAACAGTAGCTAGATTCAAATATATATATATATATATATATATATATATATATATATATATATATATATATAATAATTTTATATATAATTTGTGTACATATATATATTTTTCATTTAAACATTGCTCTTGATTTTCTTTTTCATACATGAAATTTCGACACATTTTGGATGGCCTCGATAATCTTCGTATCTTCCTTTTACAGGATTCCAGCTGCATGCAAAACAAGTAGGAGAAGTAAACTGAAAGTCGGTGTCAGAAATAAATAGGCTTAAACAGGTGATACGTTAGAAATTTCATATTGCGCAAAGAAATTGAAATGAAAAGGTAAAGATGAGATTTCTCAAAAGACATGTTCTAAAGGACTATTAAAGAAAACCAAGGTAACCTCACTCAAACAGCAACATCAGCTGAACTGATAAATAACAGAGTTGTTTCTTGGTTTAATAATCTTTGAAAAAAATTAGCACAATTTAAACGATTCACCCAATTTAAAAACAACTAGTCAAAGTAAAGTATCCCTGAAAATATCTACAAGTGCTAGTTTCGATTTTTTTTACCTCTGTATTTTCAGTCCGTAAGTCACCGACTGTCACCCTTTCCTATCTCTGGGTTTACCTTTCAAAAAGTCAGCATCTTTCCGTTTCGCATAAGAAGGGATAAGAGTTTTCATTTCAACCTTATGAGCTTCAAAGGAGATTGTGAAAAAAAGGTGGGTCTTCACAGCTCCTCGATCCCTTGCTAAATGAAGAGATGCCTAAAGTGATCCTAACTATCCTAGGTGTTTCAACAACATCGGAGGATTGAGGCTTGCTCAAATAGAATGCCCTGAGAAAACTATTTTCCCTTTTTTCCCTTGAGAATGAAGGTGTTGTGAAGGTCAAGGGAAGGTTGGTACTGAGTAATCAAAGTAAGTTGACAGACCTATAATGCAAAATATTACACAGATATCAACCCTGATACAAACTGATTGCCCCCATCTTCGCGCTCTAAAAAGCAAATTATAAGACAGGTGGTGAAAGGAAATTCAGAAATGATTGCCCCCACCTAGTCTAAGAGACGATGAAAGAAACTTCAGAAATGATTTCCCTCATCTCAGCATTTAAATGCATAAATATATTTCGAAGTGGTGAAAGTAAATTTAGTACAAGGGGCCAGATAACTTCACCATGGTATTGAACAGGCTCGCTGGCAGTGAAGCAATATCTAAGATATCTGTAAGGTTGTTATACATGAATATCACTCTACTCTGTTAACCAATGTTTTTTAAAAACCTGATCCACATCCCAAATTCAGACGGGGCTTCCCATTTTAAAAACATCTAATCTTCTTCTTTTGATGCAAGATGATAGCCACAAGATCTGTTGGGTCTCCTAGAACTGTTTCGATTGTCTTAAAGCAGACCTGAAGTTAGTAGCGGGAAAGGGAAAGTCGTGAAAGGGACTATAGCTAAGTTTAAAAAGAATATTTGAGTTTGAAAAAGCTTTTCAAGGTAAAGAACGAAGTCTCTTTCCCCCTTCGTTACCCTGTTCTCATGAACCTTTTCACCTGATTGAAGCTATTGACTCCATTTACCCAATATTGGCATGTGGTCTAATGTTCTTCCCACCTTACAAGAAAGTGGGATCCCTATTTGGAGCCTATGTTGTAGCCACCTTTGTTTTTCTAGCCCGTCACAAATTTCATTCTTAATGCTCGAAATTGAAAGATGGTTTTCGTTTTTTCCCTTTGTGGTTTCAAGATCTCTGAAGCCTTATCACGCGAGCAACGATGATTATTGTACTCTCAAGATGAGTCCTACCTTTCGTAAAAATGTTTACTCTTTGTTCTACCTCGCGATCTCATAGGTTAGATACTATAAGTCACGCAGTTCACACATCCCGAGCTACGAAACGGCGAAATCGTTTTATTTTTTCACCCAGGGCAGTAACGGGAGTAGAGTTTTCCTACACCATGAGTTAAACATCATCAGGTCTTTGCACCTCGGTGCTCACCAAATCCAAAAGTTTATTGTCGTAGCCCCAATAGTCGAGAACACGAGGTCCTTATTTTGGTAACCTAGGATCAAGGTTAAAAGTAAAAGCTAAACCATGGTAAAAGTTTTGTCAGCAATTCGCCACTCGACGTTTTCTTTTTTAAAAGTTACACCGTCTCAGCCCCGACTCGCGAAGTCACGATAAGGATATAAACCTAATTAATTAATCACTAAATCCGAGCTTATCTTTCCTTTTTCTTAATTCGTATTATCGCAATCTCGCGATTTCGCAGCTCGGCATGAAAACCTCCCGGAAACTTATTTTCGAAGCTCCGAGTCGCGATATGGAAAATATAATAATGATGAAGTTAATTGATCCCCTAATCGCGATTACTTTTTTTATTAATCAAAATTGATCATTGCAGTCTCGGGTGTTAGAGGTTCAAAGTGTTAAAGTAAAATCCTCAATATAATGAGTACCGAAATATTGATTAACGTTGGTAAAACCGGATTAATTAAGCTAAACCAATACATATCCCGCGTTTTGATGCTTGCACAATTTACAAGGTAGCATTATTCTTTCCATATGCCAACATGACATTTTAAACTGCTAAAATTTATGACATTAATGAGGAAATAGGGCAAATCGACGAATAAAGATCGTATTTTTATGGCAAGATTTATTTCTAAAAATGATTTGACAGGCCTGTTCTGAAAGGTACCAAGTTTTTGAATATATATAAGAGTTGTTATGCATTTAAAAAAAATCATTTCTACATTACCCAGAGCACATTATCACTGAGCAATATGACTTCTGTATGTATACGTATTTCTATCGCAGAAGAGCTAAAACACAATCTCCAGCCATGGCTCCGTGAAATGCATCAAAGCCAGTGTTGAGGTTTCGGGACAAGGCTCGGACAACATTGCTGATACTTCGCATCGAAGTATCGACTCGGTCCCGAATTGGTCATTTGTTTTGGATGTTCTGCAGGGTGAATTGGTGGACTATTTCAATGATTCCAACGACAATGAAAAAGATGATATAACCACCAAGTATAAGATCGTCATCCAATCTAGAATGCATAGAGTAGCAGCCAGGCCACGACTATTGCCATATTATGACATGGTTCGATGGGCATTGGACCATGTTGACATACCAACCAGAACCATCATGAATGAGCAGAAAGTCACCATTGGGACTTTCAGGCCAGAACATCTGCAAGCCATGTATAAGCTACCCACAACGTCCGACTATACATATGGTGTCGAATTCTTGGATGAATTCAAGCAGAAGGAATGCATACAGTATGATAAAACCATGTCCAGTTTAATAAGAGATTGGGTTTCACACGCTGCGAAGTTCAGGGCTGATAGCCATGGCATATATTCAATAGCTTCCTTAGAGCCACAGTATAAGTACATTTCCATGTGAACCCCAATCAAGAAAAACACCAGGACGAGGGAGAGAAAACCAAGATTCTAAAAGAAGAAATAAAGACTCCCGACCCTCCGAAGAAGAAGATTCTGGTTACTACTCTGGGAAAATCAACAAAACAAGTCAGAGAACCTATCACATCAGTTACTCCCTTGCAATCAACTCAAGGAAATATTGACGGAGGGTGGATCTTCAATGAAGAGTTGAGGCCTATAAGGGTAGAAGAGCTCCCTCCGAATGAGTTCTTCTTCGATAAGAAGATAAAAGCAATGGTAAAGAGAGAATTTTACCAAGAAGGGGAGTCGACAGCCAAGAAATACAAGGTCATAACTGATGGAAAGGACAAGAAAAATGAACAAGTCGCGACTGAGATAGTAGGGACATTAGGAGCATATGCCTTGGCGAATCGGTTTTCAGTCAGGCTTTTAAAAAACCAGCTGAAGCGAAAGAATCGCGTCATCAAGACCCTGGAAGCTAGACTAGCCACAACAACGGAGATTGTCAAAGACCAGGTGAGTGTGGGTATAGAGCAAGCAAGGTTGGCCGATAAAAATGAGATAGAGCTACTCAAGTCTAAGCTCGAACAAGCACAACTGGTAGTTTGGGATGGTCATATGCAAGCGAGACAGCAAAAATATTTGATCCAACAGCTACAGGCTAGGGTGGAAATCGATGAAATCAAGGTGATAGATATCGAGATGTTTCAATCCCAAGCGATGGATATTTGGGGAAAAGTCTCTGTGGCCCAATGAAATTTACTCGGCAAGGTAGAAGCGATCTGAGACAACTGTTTGCCAGTCAACCAGGTTTTGGAGAACTTATCTGTTAGAGAAAGGGAAGTTAGAGCAACGAGGATCACCTTCCAAGAGTCTGTGATAGCCACAGACAACAGGGATTCGGGAAGCACTCCCAGGTTCACCATTTCGGAGCAGACCAGAGGAAACATTCTATTGAAAGAATGGGAGCACAGCATCTCGAAAGGCAAGCTACAAGCCAAAAAGGTAACAAATGCCTTGGAAGAAGATTTCAATTCTATAGATGGGGATCTGCTAGGCATTGATAGAGGAGGTAGTGCCAAGGCTTTGATTCAAATGAATATGGTAAAAATCTCGCTTGATTTAAAGGAAAAATAAGAAATGGATTCAGTCGAGATCTCCCAAGTGACTATGGCATACATAGTCCAAATAGACAAATGTATGATCAAACCAAGAGAGAAATTATGCGCTATTAACATCATAGACAGAGAGATGGAAGACAGGTTGTCGTAGTTAGCCCGAGAATGTTACTTTTTTGAAGCCAGCTGTCAAGCAGAACCGTCGAGGCTAATATCTCAGTTGGTTGAAAGATGTGTCACCTGTACCGAGCATGCGAGAGGACAAACGTCTGGCACTAAATGAAGACAGAGAAGAAGAAATGGAGCGATTTCTCTCCTCCCTATCATAACCGAAATTTTGTAACGATTGAGATTCTATTTTATTGCAAACTGTATAAATGTACCATAGAAAGAAGGAAAAAAGGTTGGACCTTTTTGTGTCGATTGTAACAGAGTTTTTTACATTTTGAGAGTTAATACAAAGCAAATCTGAAGATTCTCAATTCCTTCACGACTGTGTTATGAGTTTGTTTCCTTATATCTCATATTCCATTTCATTTCATATTCATAATTGATGAATGCTTCATTATAATTTAGTACGACCACTACTATAGCGAATGAATTTTGGTTTTATGTAATTGTTTACTGTTTTTCCTCTGTACCAGCTATCAGCGGGTGTAAGACCAGTCAACACTTTCATAATTCTATACATATTTTATGCTACATCGGGTTATTTCCTTACATTTTTCCTCTCCTATTTATTCGTGAGATTCTCCCTTGATAGGAGCCTTACATCATAGACAACTAAATGTTTTTCTCCCACCTCACACATTTTATTAAGATATAACTCAGTTACGGGAAAGAGCCTTTGATTTGCATCCCTATTTTATTCCTGAAACTGTAAATTCTTTTTTATACGACCAAATTGGGACAACACTTAATCCCTCTCTGAAGTTTTTCTTATTTTACTGTTCCTCCATGACTGTCCCTGTACCATCACAGCCCAACATCGAACCCGAATTATCAAATCAAATGCACATTGCATTAAATCTTTTCGACACTATTCTTAAAATAGCTACTACCCGAGTTGAACTCGAACATTTATGGGCAGCGATTGAATAGGATATAACTACCCAAGAACAGTTGGAAGCTAGGCAACGCCAACGTAGAAACCTTCCCCAGTTTCCTTAGCCGAAGGTTGACGTTTCTCTCTTCTCCACCCTTTACACACTTTCGGATGCCTAGACATTGTACTTCTAAGCCTTAAGTACAGACTTTGGAACAACGCATACCATACCAAGGAAAGGCACGACATACCATACCATACCATACCATACCATTGCCAATGTATACCATAAAATACCATACCATACCATTTCCAATGCATACCATACAATGGCAGGGAAATGCATACGATTTCCATTGCTAATGCATACCATTGCCAATGCCTACCATACCATATCATACCATTTCCAATGCATACCATACAAAACAATGGCAATGCATACCATACTACCACTAAAACAAGTACCAATGGTATGCATAGGCATTTGTATTTCCTTTGCATACCATTGCATGGTATTGCAATGGTATGCAAAGGAAATACCAATGCCTATGCATACCATTGGTATGCATAGGCAATGGTATTGTCATTACATATGATTGGATACCAATGGTATGCAATCATATGCATATCATTGTGATACCATGGTATGCAGACAATTTATATGCATGCCATTGCAATACCATGGTATGCATACAATTGATATGCATACCATTGCAATACCATGGTATGCATACAATTGGTATGTGTACCATTGCAATACCATGGTATGCATAGACAATTTATATGCATGCCATTGCAATACCATGGTATGCATACAATTGATATGCATACCATTGCAATACCATGGTATGCATACAATTGGTATGTGTACCATTGCAATACCATGGTATGCATACTAATGTGAGACCATGGTATGCAATGGTATGCATACCATTGTAATACCATGGTATGAATACAATTGGTATCCACACCATTGCAATACCATGGTATGCATACAATTTCTATGCATACCATGGTATGCATACCATTTCAATACCAATGGTAAGCATACCTCAGAATCCTTAAGAAAACTACCACTAAAATCCTAAGACAACCAAAACCCTTAAAATAACCTATAAATGGTATGCAATGACATGCATACCATTGCAATACCATGGTATGCATACCATTGCAACACCATGGTATGCAATGGTATGCATAATATGGTATTGCAATGGTATGCAATGGTTTGCAAAGGAAATACCGCTACCTATGCATATCATTGATATGCATAGGTAGTGGTATTTCCTTTGCAAACCATTGCATACCATTGCAATACCATGGTATGCATACCATTGCATACCATGGTGTTGCAATGATATGCATAGGTAGCGGTATTTCCTTTGCAAACCATTGCATACCATTGCAATACCATATTATGCATACCATTGCATACCATGGTGTTGCAATGGAATGCATACCATTTCAATACCATGGTATGCATACCATTGCAACACCATGGTATTGCAATGGTATGCAATGGTTTGTAAAGGAAATACCACTACCTATGCATATCATTGATATGCATAGGAAATGGTATTGTCGTTGCATACCATTGGATACCAATGTTATGAAATGGTATGCATATCATTGCAATAACATAGTATGAAATGGTATGCATACCATTGCAATACCATGGTATTCATATCATTGTGATACTAGTGTATCCAATTGTATGCATACCATTTCAATACCATTGTATAATACAATTGGTATGCATACCATTGCAATACCAATGGTATGCATACTTGAGAATCCCTAAGAAAACTACCACTAAAACCCTAAAAATAACCTATAAATGGTATGCATACCAATGGTATGTAATGGTATTCATACCATTGCGATACCATGGTATGCATACTATTGAAATACCATGGTATGCATACCATTGAAATACCATGGTATGCATACCATTGAAATACAATGATATGCAATTGTATGCATACCATTGTGATACCATGGTATGCATACCATTGCAATACCATAGTATTCACACCAATGGTATGCAATGGTATGCATACTTGATAATCCATCGGACAACTACCACTAAAACCCTAAGACAACTACAACCCTAAAAATATTCTATAAATGGTATGCAATGGTATGCCATACTCAAGAATCCCTAAGACAACTACCACTAAAACCCTAAGAAAAATAAAACCCTAAAAATAATCTATAAATGGTATGCATACGAATGGTATTCAATGGTATGCATATTGTTGTGATACCATGGTATGCATACCATTGCAATACCATGGCATGCATACCAATGGTATGTATACTATTTTGATACCATGGTATGCATACGATTGCAATACCATGGCATGCATACCAATGGTATTCCATACTTGAAAATCCTTAAGACAACTACCACTAAAACCCGAAGACAACTCAAACCCTAAAAATAACCTATATATTAAGAACCAAATATCAAAATAGCATAGAAAACCTCAGAATAAGTATTCAACTCCTTGACAAAGAGAGAATTTTAGATAATAAGCCTCTTCTACAGGGGAACCTCCTTATACACAACATAAATTTACAAATACAAGATGATTCCAAATGAAAAGGTCTCCTTGGTATATCTACGACACTAGGAGGTTAATTACAACTAATGGATCCAAGATGACATAAATACAATAACAATACTTATGTAATATGCTCCAATTAAGGAGAAATGTGCCACTATTTAGGGCTTAACATGCGCCTCCCCTTCAGACAAGTGTTTTCCGCAACGCTTGAGTAATTCTAGATGATTATGTATAAAATACGCATCTTCCCAAGTGTAATCTTTAGAAGGTAGTTTCCTCCACTTAATGAGATACTCTGAAATTGTTCTATTCCTCAGCTGGTGAATTCTAGTGTCAGTGATGGATTCGATCTCCAATGTGATTTTTCCTTCCTCGTCAAGTTCTGTAAATATAGTTTGAACTGGGATCTTGTCACCTATAACCTTCTTTAAGCACGAAACTTGGAAAACTGGGTGTACTCGCGAAGATGCATGCAACTCCAATTTGTATTCCATAGTACCAATCTTTTGCAACACCTTATAAGTGCCATAGTACTTTGGTGATAATTTGTTATCTTTATTATCTTGCTTGAGGGACATCTGTTTGTATCACTGTAGTCTTAAAAATACCCAATCCTCTACTTCAAAACTTCTTCTTGAAAACTTCTTTCACTATGATTTTAATTTGCTTGTTGTTTCATGCGATTTTGTGCCATGGTCAGGTTTTCCTTTAAGAGTTGGATAACTTATTATTGATGCTCGATGTGATATTCCACTACTTGAACCTTAGATTTTTATTTTAGATAAGAAGTGATGGAAGGTGGGTGATATCCATAGAGTGCCATAAATGGTGTAATTTTTGTTGCAGTATGAAAGGAAGTGTTATACCACCATTCTGCCAAGGGTAACCACTTGAACCATTGCGTTTTTTTATCAGAGACAAAGCAACAAAGGTAGCCTTCCAGAAATTTGTTCACTATCTCGGTTTGTCCATCAGATTGAGGATGATAGGATGAGCTATGAGCCAATTGAGTAGCCAAACAAGAAAATAATTTTGTCCAAAAATGTCCAGTGAAGATTTGATCTTTGTCACTTACAATAATCTTTGGGATTCCATGTAGATTTTGAACTATTTCCATGAATGAAGTGGAAACTGTACTGGCTTTGAAAGGGCGTGAGAGTGAACAAAAGTGTGTGTAATTGGTCAGTCTATCAACAATCACCATGATGACACTCTTTCCTTCAGACTTTGGTAACCCTGTGATGAAATCCATGGAAACATCCTCCCAACATTGACTTGGGATGGCTAATGGTTCTAAAATACCTGGGGTATTAATTGTTTCCAACTTATTTTGTTGGAAAACCAAACATTCTGCCACAAACCTTTGAACATTAGTTTTAAGTCCATCCCAAAAAAATCCTTCTTGACCCTATGGTAGGTTTTAAAAAATCCCGTGTTCCCTCCTACCAGAGAGGTGTGCAATTCCAAGAGTACCTTTTGTTTGAGTTGGGATTTCTTACATAAATTAAAGAGATCTGTGTACCAAAGTGAATCATTTTCCATGTAAATATATCTGATGCATTGGAATCCTATTGCAACCTTTGAATGAAATTCCACATGTTTTCATCATTCTTCCATTCATCCCTCTCTTCTATTATCCAATCGAGTTGGATGATTGAGACACCACAGAGAAATGCCTCAACATCTTCATCCTTTCTTGAGAGTGCATCTACCACACCATTTTTCTTCCCTTTTTGTATATGATTTTAAAATCATAACCCAACATCTTGGTCACCCATTTTTTTTGTTCTTTTGAAGATAGTCTTTGTTCCAAGAAGAAGTATAAATAAGACTATCATGATTTGTTTTGACCTTGAAGTGCATACCTATTAGGTAAGGGTGCCATTTATTTAATGCATGTAGTATTGTCATCATTTCCTTCTCATAAATGGGCTTGTGTAAGTCCTTTCCCTTGAGTTTCCAACTTTCAAAATCAAGGGGCCTTCCTTCTTGCATTAGAACAACACCGATTCCATTTCCCGAGGCATCACATTCCACAATAAAGGTTTTCTTGAATTCTGGTGTGGTCAAGACATGAGCTTATCACATCGCCTCTTTAATTTGTTCAAAAGCTTGAGTTGCCTTTGGAGTCCATGAAAATGCATCATTCTTAGTTAATGTTGTTAAAGGTGTTTCTATTCTTCCATAGTTCCGAACAAACTTGCAGTAGTAACCTGTCAAAAGAAAAAATACTTTAATATTATTCAATGTTTTGGGAATCGACCATTCCATCACGTCCTTAATCTTGTTAAGGTATACCTTGACACCTTCATGAGATACAATATGACCCAACTAATATACCTCCTTCACCCCAAAGAAACATTTGGATGGTTTGGCATATAAATGTTTCTCCTTTGGTAGTTGTAGCACCTTGTCAACATGTCGAAAATGATCCTCCCAAGACTTGCTATAGATTAGTATATCACCAAAAAATACTAACACAAATTTTTGAAGGAAGGGATTGAAAATGGAATTCATTAACCCTTGGAATGTGGAAGGTGCATTTGTAAGGCCAAAAGTCATGACCAAAAATTCATAATGGCCTTCATGAGTTTGGAATGTTGTTTTTGGGATATCTGCTTCCTTCATTCTAATCTGATCATACCCTGAACGAAGATCCAACTTTGTGAAGTAGATTTCTCCATGTAGTTCATCTAAAAATTCATAAATGACAGGAATGGGAAACATATCTTTAATATTGATCTTGTTTATCTCTCTATAATTTGGACACATACGCCATGAGCCCTCTTTTTTGAGTACCATTACCAACGGTGCAGAGTAATAACTTTGTCTAGGTCTAATAATGCCAGACTCTAACATTGCTTCAACCATACGCTCGATTTCACTCTTCTAGGAATAAGGGTATATTTAAGGCTTGATGTTAGGAGGAACACTCTTGGGAATTAGGTGAATATCATTCTCATGATTTTTGTTATCACATAATCCTCTCAAGGCCTTGGGGGTCTGTGTTTTCTTTTTATGACTGCATTTTCCTTTTTCTTCCCCTTCTGCAGACCCAAATTGTAGTTTTCTTTTCCCTCCCGGCATATATCTTTCTTCCTCACAGTAATCCTTCTCGATTGACTAGTTTCCATGTTGGCTTTCCAGATCCTTCCTAAATGGTCGATCCCTCCTCCTCTTACTTCCATCACTGAACCTTTGTATGCCTAAGCCTAAGTTTGGTTGGCTAAGTCTCCATTTTCACTATTGGCAGCACCAAAAGCTGTTGAACAGTGACACAGATCAAGCGAGCGGGCAAAGATCAGTTCTTAATGGCGAGGATCTATCAATGGAGTAGATCAACGATGTTCGGGTGATGACAGTCACAGATTTGCATAAGGAATAGTGTCATGTAGATTCGCAATTTTGCGAGTGCAAGGGAGTAGAGTCATTAGGACTCACGAAATGCAAAGTCCCAAAGCTCGAGATTAGGTGGAACCATCCGATCTCATGGGGATAAGTGGAGATAGATTGAGTTTTTTGGGAATCGGTGTTTTGGGGTTCTCGTCAATGCATGCAACCATAGATCAAAACCCCGAAACATGAAATGCGAAAGTGTTGGGGATGGGCCCATGGTCCTAGCCAGCGATCACATGGACGAGGGGTAAAGGAGGCACCAACACAATGTATCCCTTGTTGCAATTTCAATAATCGGGAGTCTGAAGGGAGAGGAGTTGACCCCTTCCATCATCGATACTCGAAATTCGTGAAGCATTTTTTATTTGGGGAAAGGTCACAATCCATAGTCACATGGAAAATAGGGCCAAAATAAAGATAAGTGCCTGCTCAGTCCACAGACGACTAAGAACGAGTTAAGGAAAGTGACCCTGGCCGTCGATTCTAAGGGAAGATTGATCCACTGGTTTGGACAGAGAGATTTCACAACTTCGAGCATCGGGGATCCCGAACACAGCATATGGGAATCCCCAAAAGGAAAATGCCGAAATGTATTTGAAAGCAAGTGTAGGGTCATGGCCTAGGTTACATTGAGGGTAGAGCTGGAAAAAATGAGGCTAGCCTCAAAGTCTTGGATGGCTGGTGCATGGTCATTCCCTATACATAAAGCCTCGACCTCCTGCCATGAATGAATGCAATTAATGAATTTAAAGCAGATGGTTGGAACCTCAACTCAATCCATAAATGGAAGGCGTAGGGAAAATTCTGGAGCAACCAACTCATGCTACTTCGATGGATAGGTTCCCTGCAAAAGCCATGTCGTTTGAACCAGTGTAAGATAAAAAGCTACATGCAGAGTCTGGAAGAAGATCATGCACACACAAATCCATAAAAGAGGTAGCTCAATGACTCTCTTGCTGTCAGGAAGCGAATTGCTTTGAGTATATATACTCAATTTTGATATTTTTGTAAGTGTCGATGGTAGAGCTAAGCTCCCAATTGTAAAGTTTTGATGAAGCATTGGTTTTCTAAGTTATGAATTTGTATTTGATACTTCCTATTTAATGAAAGTCAACTTCTTTCCATATCTATAAGCTCTGTGTTAAGAAACTCAGAATTGGAGGATCCAGTCGAGGGTTGCGATATTGTAGGATGATGAATGGTTGATAACTACAATTTTGCACTAGTATTAATTAGTTTCTTGTGTTACCTTCTCCCTCTCACACTGAATATCTTGGAATTGGAGGATCCAGTCAAGTTATTACAGTAGCATTGTGATTCTTGAAATTGGAAGATCTAGTCGAGTTGTCATTGTAGCCGTTGTAATTGTGTTGTTAGGCACATTTCAGTGTTTTGTTGTTCTTCTCCAAGTTGCTGGAAAGCATGATGCCCATAGCAGTCTTATTCATCTCTCTCAATAAGTATTCCATCTTCCCATTTTAATCTCATCTTACTGACGAAAGTTAGATCAAGACCTCACCTGTTCATGCATAGCCTGCTCTAGGATTCTGAGTTAAAAAAATATTGTTCTAATTTTACTTCCATTTGATCACCTTTTTATAAGAAAAATGTGACATAAAATGTTTGGTATCAGGCTTACTCCTGCTACAATCCAGGAGTGACTTTTGGTGCTAAAATTTCTGGTGCCGTTGCCAGGGACGAAGTTGAAGATTTTCCCCAGGATTGAACGACATTGAGCCTCTGATTCTGAAGGTGCATCAGGCATTAGAGCCCTCCAATATTGCTATTGTGCACCTGGTGACTCCATTGTGATGACTCCACCAGTCTTACCCCACTATTCAGTTGGCTCCAAAAGGTAGACACACGCGGTCTCATCCACAACTGCCTCTAGCTATGCTTGTAGCTGATTCTTGAAAAGTTATCAAAAGGGGAAAGTCCTCTCAAGAAGGAAATTATACTATTTTACCAGGTATTTTTTATTTTTCCATCTCCTTTCATAGAAACTCCATTTTATGTTTCTCACTCCCCTGTCATACCTTCTGTTGGAGTTTCACGAACTTTAAATTTCGAGAGTGTTCCTATTGAGTTTTCCCCTCCTGGTCTGGGATTGGAGGGAGAAATCCTATTCACTCCTCTTTCCCCTAAATTTGTACCTTGGTTTAAACCGATGACCTTAGAATATTTTCCTACCCCTGTCTTTGCCACCCCTCATAATATTGTTGCTGCTATTGTGCGAACACAGATATCTACTCCCTCTAGCCCTATATTTTTTTCTTCAATTCCTCTGTTGTTCCCTTTTCTTCCTTCCTACTCATTTCCAATCTCCCTTGCTCGATCCCCATCTCCTCCTAGTTCTCCTCTTGTTCACACGCCGATGGCAGGATCTAATCCCCCTGTAAATAGAATGGATGTCATAGTAGCAACCATATATGCTCCTCTCATTTTACCTCAACCTTTAAATGCTCTCTGTGTTGAAGATTACTTGAAATACATGCCTAAGTTCACTGGAGATGAGGAAATAATGGTCGAAGAGCACCTTGCTTCCTTCTACAGCTATGCAGACAACTTGAGCATTGGAAATGAAGATGTCTGGATGAGCGTCTTTGTCCAAAGCCTTGATGGTGAGTTTAGGAAATGGTTTATGGGATTGAACCCTGGATCTATTGTTGGGATTGAAGACCTAGATAATGCTTTCTTGAGACAATGGGGGGATAAAAAATATTTCATGTATTACATGACAGAGTTTGGTTCCTTGAAGAAAAAGGAAGTAGAGTATGTCTCTGACTTCTCCAAAAGATTCAATAAAATATACAATAAGATCCCTTCTAAAATAAAACCCTCAGAGGCCTCTGCCAAAATCACCTATTCTAGTGCCTTTGACCCTGATTTATGCCTCCTTATTGTTGGGAAAAAACACCCTATGAACTAGAAAATAGATTTCAGACTTTGCATGAAGATATGACCGAATAGAAATTACTTTCTACCTTCATCCCTAGATTTAAATCCCCTTTTCTTAGTAAATTCATGCAAAGATCAACCTACCTCGTTCCCAACGTTTGACGTCAATCCTCCGTTGTGCTTGATTCCTTGTTGGAAATACTTCTTCCAAAGCTGACCTACATCCAAGACAAGCAACAACTATGCATGCATACTACTTATATACTAATGGGTTAGAAATCCAAACATAAACTAATCAAACCATAAAACGTTCATGAATTGGGACGGGAAAAGCACTTTCTTTATTACTTTGAATGAGTCAACTTACAAAAGTTGAGACCGGCCACCACTCCTTGACCCTGATCCTGGGCTCCTCTTCTTCTATCCTCCAACTGCTTTGCTTTGAATCTCCTTTGGCATAAGGAAAGGCTAAAGGGTTGGGACAATGGGAATACATAAATGGGCAGTGTTTCTTTTCTATATTTTTCCTCCTCCAAATGGGACCCCTACCCCTTCCTTTATAGGCTAGAAGGAGCTAGGTATTTGGACGAACCCTCGGCCATGCATGGCCAGGAGTTTCAATTAACTCACCCATAGCTTTTTGTTCCATCGGCAACTTTCCTTTTTTCATGCTTTTGTCGTTCCATGCAGGCTATTTTGGGTCAGCCAACGTGTACATGCATGCAGTAATGGATTAGGGCATGTGGGCCTTTATAAAAGAGGATTTTGAAAGAGTTGTTCATCAGTGCTTTCGCAAAGAAGGGATATGAGTTGTCTTGATGCCAGGTAAGCATGTGTGGTGCAATTTAGAGTTATAACAGATGCCCCCTAATGTGTGATGTCAGAAGAGCATCTGATGGCCGAAATACATTACCAATCTTTACTGATGTGCCGAATGATTGAGCCCAAGGATTAGGAACCAGGAGGTGCTGTCTACAAAATAAAAAATGTCTCACCAAGGCGGGCATACCCATGCTCGGGATAAAATAGAACCATGGCTACCAATCAAATACACTGTAGATCCATGTCAAATAACTATAAAGAGTAGCCGCAAACAATACACAGCAGAACTATATCTCGAAATCAGAAATATATACATATAGAGTATCCATCTTCCAGAAGAAGATTCAGCCTGATGGCTAGAGATGAGATCTTCAGAGCTCAAGCAACAACTTCAAAATCTTCAGAACTTGGGTAGGAGTGTAATATGAGTGTACGACTTCACTACCCAGAGGTCTTCGATGAATCGTCGGGCGTGGACTTGATAATCTTAATGATCAGACGAAAGGCTTCAGTGATTTAAAATAAAGACTTGATTGGATGTTCAGGATGGCTGGGTATGCGAACAAGAGACATATTGCAGAGGGGCCGACTCAGGCTTAGTGACAAACTTCCCTTGGACAATAGCATGACAAATGATGAGACTCAGGCAGCATGTATGTTAATCATAAGTCTACAAAGTAGGAGGCAACACAAACTCTCCATATGTTTAGAAGGATAACCAAACGGTGGAGGACACAACTCTATATAGCGAGAAAAGATTCCTAAGGTCATACTACATCCCATAGTCTGATGAACAAACAGACAGATGTGCTTTATCCAAGGGCAACTCATTATGCTTCCAATAAAGAAAATACCTTTCCCTTCCTCTTTTTGGGGTATATTTGATTTGTTTTGTTCTTTTCAATAATTGTGGAAAAAGAATAAAGGAATATTACGTTACAATGGAGGAACGAGTATTGCAAACATACAAATTCAAGGCACAAGGACAAGACTGATGTTCTAGTAAAATGATACTTGGGAAAAATCCTCCGAGGGCCAAAGGTGTTAAGACGCAAAAGCAAACTATTACAAGACTGGCATATAAGGTATGCAAATGTGGTTAACAAAACACACAATGGTAACTTCCTTCGGTGTAAGTTTATCGAGCCCAGAGAAGGTAAGCTCGGTGGTTTTTCCTATTTAGAGAGTCTGAAAAAAAATAAAAGGAGACTCCATTGGGGTACCTTTTTTGGATATAGTCTAGTCGGTTCGAAAAAGGGTAAACTAGCACCGATTAGATGTCGATTCAAAAGCATTTTAACGAGTGTGACAAGGACAAGATCACTCGGCTATTTTTTCATTTTTAAGGAGTCTGAAAAAAGCTTAACTATGGACTCTATCAGGAATATTCTTCTGGACCAATTTAACGAGTGTGAAAGAATAAATTCACTTGACAATCTTTTCAATTTTAGGGAGTCTGAAAAGAGCTTAACTATGGACTCCGTTGGGGTTTCTTTTTCGTAAGTTTAGTCCCTCAGGCCCAAAAAAGGGATAAAATTATACCTGAGAGTACTCTTCTAGAGAATGGAAGTTCCATAGAGTATACCTTTGTTCGTACAGTTGACCGTCCGGACCGAAAAAGGGGTAAACTACCACCGGATAGATGTGACTTCAAAATTCAGTTTAACGAGCATGAAAGGCCACAAGATCGCTCGACAATCTTTTCATGTTTAGAGGGTCTGAAAAGGGCTTAAAATGAGAGCCGCTAGTTTTTGGGAGTCCTGAGGGTGAGATCAAGAGTGAAGAAGAATCATGCAAATGAGGCTCAAACTCATATTCAGGAAAGACTATAAGGACTCCCGAGCCTACAGTGTTTTAGAGACGGCATGGACACCATAATGCAACTAGGACCTACCTAGGGCATCCATGTTCTGGTAAGCTCTACTACCAAATTGCGACACTTCTAAAGAAGATATGATGGTTCCGTGTCACAACCTGATGGGATCGATCCTATGGCAGAGGAAAAAGACAGCGAGACACAAAAGTCAGGGTAGTAACCTAACCTATATGCTCAAGTTGATTCTTGAAAAAAATTTCATGGACTGTCAAAATTTTCTCAAAAATAAAAAAAAGTTTCCCAATACTCGATCAAATCCCTCCCATATAACTCTTGAATCACTCTAAATGGTTTTTGGCATAAAGAAACTGATAAGGGAGGCCAAAAAAGTGACAAAAAGAGGCCAAAAAGTCTATAAATAGAAGCTGGCAACTCATTATCACCATTGTTGATTCCGAAATAAGCTCTACGAAGACCAATGACTTTTTGGACTTTGTTGAAATGAAGTCTAAGTCAAATTCCTGGAGGATGATTATCCATCTACTGATTTTTCCACCTATAACCCGTCATGTCAACATGTACTGGAATGGATTCACGACAACAATGACAGTGGTCTTGTGAAACAGAACATAATGACGGAACCGTTGAATAGCATGAACGGCTTCCAACACAAGTTTTTCGATATGAGAATAATTGAGTTCTGGTCTTACGAGGCCTCGACTCAGGTAATAGATCACGTATTCTGAGAACAAATCATCTTCCTGAACTAAAACCATGACAATGGTTGACTCTGCAGCAACTAGGTATAATAAGAAATCTTTGTTATAGTTAGGTGGCTGTAGCAGAGGGGAAGTTGTGAGGGCATGTTTTAATGCATCGAAAGAGCATTGAGAAACATCATCCCAATAAAAAGGAACGTCTTTCTTCAGTAAGCGCATAAATCCCTTGGTGATTTCGGCATAGTTGGCGATGAAGAGTCGTAAAAAAGTTCGCCTTGCCTTGTAGACTCTGAAGTT